>JBBPQP010000120.1:0-47359 GCA_038092555.1 Boletus subgraveolens
CGGAATGTGGGCCTGGTGTGGTGAGCTGGCCGATGAGGAGGGGGAAGATGTCAGCGATGAGGGACATTTGGGTGGGACTAAGGACGTATGGTTGGACTCGCCCGAGTTCCAGCAGATGCGCACTGAAATTAACGAAATCAAGGCTCAGGGTTTGGCTATTCCTGTTACCGAGAAAAGCCAAACGCGTACATGTACGTCGTCGATCTCTTGGTACAATGATCCGTTTCTAACGTTGACTGCACAGATGCGACGTCCTTTTTGTACCAGCTGCGCGTTGTCATCAAGCGGAACAACATTGCGCTATGGCGTTCCCCCGATTATGTATTCAGCAGGTTGTTTGTGCACGCGTTCTTCTCGTTGTTTATCTCGCTGTCATACCTCGACTTGGGACACAGTCTTCGGGATCTGGAGTATCGTGTCTTTGCAATGTGGGTTTCTCCTCTTTCTGACGCAAGGTGGATGTTTAATGGATGTTCTGGCAGATTTTGGCTTGTCGTGTTACCCGCAATCGTCATGACCCAGCTTGAGCCCATGTTTATCTTCAACAGACGTAAGTGTACAGGCACAAATTTACAAGAACCTTGATCTAAAATGTCGTCCAAAGGAACCTTCATCCGAGAGGCATCGAGTCGGATATATTCTCCCTACGTTTTCGCCATCGCTCAGCTCATTGGCGAAGTTCCATACTCAATATTGTGTGCCGCCGTGTACTGGGTCTTGATGGTGTACCCGATGCACTTTGGGCAAGGTGCTGCCGGCTTGAACGGGACTGGCTTCCAGCTCTTGATTGCCATTTTCATGGAGCTCTTTGGTGTTTCGATCGGTCAACTCGTCGCGGCGTTATCACCTTCCATCCAGATCGCTGTCCTCTTCAACCCCTTTATCGGAATCGTCCTCGCGCTGTTCTGCGGTGTCACCATTCCGTACCCGAGTATGTCTAGCTTCTGGCGAGATTGGCTTTACCAGCTCGTACCGTATACGCGGACACTTTCGGCAATGTTGTCGACGGAACTCCATGGTCTGGTTATCCAGTGTGCCTCTGACGAATTCAACATCTTCAACCCCCCCACGAACCAGACATGTCAACAATGGGCAGGCGACTTTGTCAATGCCTTTGGTGGCTACCTCGATAATCCGCTCGATACCACATTGTGCCGTTACTGTCAATACGCGGTACGTTTTCGTCGCGTTCGTTTTGGGGATCGTTTTGTGATGCTGACTGGCCTTGGAAAACAGGTTGGAGACGAGTTTTTCACGCCGCTCAATATCTCGTTTGACACGCGCTGGCGTGATGCGTTTATCTTGTTTTCGTATGTTGTCTTTAATGTTGTTGTGACTATCAGTGAGTTGCCCCTTTTTCCTTGTCGTTTCCTCGTCATGTCTGATGTCTTCCCCTCCCTTCTTTTTTTTCAGTCGCATCGCGTTTCCTGCGGTACGCGAAGCGGTGATAGGGATGGGCCGTTTTCTTTTCTTTTCTTTTTTCTTATGCTTTCTACGCACTGTGACGACGCTGCACGAAAACCTTGTTAGACATGACACGTTTCCTTTTTTTCTCGCACCATTAGAATAAGAGCAACACTGGATTAATACGAAACGCACGCCAATTGGCAGCTAGAAGTTGTATCATATACATTTCGCTGACATTTCGCTGTATTGTAGACGTGGACTCTGTCATTAATCGGTCCCGTCCGTTTTCTGCGCTGTACATATTGTTTTTTATTACATAGAAACCCATGATTAATTTATGGGTTGTTTTTGCTTATTGTGTCGTCGGGCTGGTCATGTTCTTTGCAAGCCATTAATCACTTATTTGCATATACTGGTCCAATGACTCGCGACAGAGGTCAAAAATTGCTGTCCGTGTAGAATGGCAACGAGCCGCATCAATATATCACGACGCTTCCCTTGTCGGCTTCTGGGAAGCCTTGAACAGTGCAGCTTTTGGCCATCCTTGATGACCGATGTCATACGACTTGTTTGTGCCTACCGCAAGGGTCTGAAGGGATAATAACCAGCGATTCGACTGTCCAGGATCTCCAGAAACGTTCCTCCACTTGACACTGACCGGTCCTGTCGAGATCCTTTTCCAGACTAGTCTCAGGTTGTAGTCAGGTCCCGAACTTGAAATCGCGGGTAATCGAGGTTTTAGAGCGTCAATTATCCCGATAAGTTCAAACCTGCACGTGACATAATCAGTATGCACGAACCCGAGTTCGAGTGTCCAATCCCTTCTTGCCGATTAGCTGAACCAGCTGCTAGGTGGGTTCCCACCCATCAATCATTTATCGCAGGGACGAAACCGGGAGTGAGAAAATAAATGTATGACGTGAGAGACCTACAGCGTGTTTTCTCCAAAATAGGAGTAGCTTTTTGCGGCGCTGTCGCCATTTTGTCATTCAGTGGTGATATGACGTTCGCCGCTGGTGGGCGATATACAATACCTGTTTTGAGCAACACGGGCGCAAACAGCACCCCCGGGGGAGGGTTCCATGACGCAAAAGTCCGAACTCGTCGCGATTGAACCCACTGTGTCAATAAATCGTCAGCAACCGACACGTACGAACAGCCGATGATCGCGCAATCCCGAGAATGCATCTGTCCGATGAGGTGCTACTCGGCGATACTGTTCTCCTTGTGGAACGTTGTGTGAAGATATATTTCGTTTCTCCATGATATTTTTGTCCGCATGGACGTTTAATGTCGATAAGGGCTTGGTTAGCGATGGGCCGTGTCTGCGTGTTGGAATCTTCAAAGGAAATGGTGAGATTTGAAGACTGTCGGATCGGATCGGATCGGATCGACCAATCAGTGATTCCCCTGAGTCACGGGATGCTCTACCGGACATACGTGACTACCGGTACGGAGCCGAAACTCGGCAAAGGGTGGACTGCGAGTTCTGGAAATCACAGGATGTCGTCTCGGCATCCCACCCGCAGGTTGAGAAAAAGCAAGCAGAGTGCGACTTTCATGAATCGGAGTCTGACAATTGGTCGCCAGCTCAGCTGGGTGGCGATGCACACCTTGCTATGACGAATCTACCCAGCTTTGTAAGCCATTTAGCAATGCTGACAGATGTCATGTGACTTGATGAATCTACAGCAAGGAGTTTGGAGGGATATAAAGCGATCCAGCCTGTGGAGATCTCCAGAAACGCTCTCCTACGACCCTCCATCATCATGTCTGTCCAGAAAATTGGATCGAAGGCTCAATTTGACTCCCTTGTACGTACAACCTCTTCTATCTATCACCGCGTGGCGCGATTAGATAACACGTATCCAACCACAACGTAGCTCGAGAGCGACAAACTCTTCTTTGTCGACTTTTACGCTGATTGGTGTGGACCATGCAAACAAATCTCGCCCGTGTTTGAGGCACTCGCACAAGAGAATACTAAAGAGGGTGTCGTCGAGTTTTACAAGGTCGATATCGACGAGATTCCGGAAATTGCGGAACAACTCAGCATTCGATCGGTCTGTTCGCTTTCTCTCTTGTGGATGCCAGTGGGATAGGCTTACGTTTCTTTTCCCCTCTTCTTTGATCCTTGAATAGATACCTTTGTTCCATGCATACAAGGGGAAAGAGCGTGTTGATACGGTTGTTGGCGCCAACCGTGCTGCCCTGGCCGTATGTCTTTACGTTTGATGCTGTGTTACTGGAGCACTGACCGATACTGTCTAGGGCCTCCTCCAGACTAGTCTCTCAAAGTTCAGTTTATCAGAGTGATCCTGAGATCGTGGGAAATCGACGTTTTTCGATGGTAGTGCTGCAGAGGATGCCAATGTACCATTAGAATCAGAGATGGCTATTTTATCATCAGTTATCTGGACGAGGCACCGGTGCATCAGTTTATCCGTCGTACTCTGCGTTGCCTGGGTACGATTGCCAACGCGCTGGTAACTTGAGATGATCTTGCACAACGAACGACGCAATCCCCCAGCTAAATGAAGCAAGCTACAACGTTCGACCGCAGTGAACCACATTGCAAGATGCTAGCGTGCGTTATATCATTAAAGTAGGCTGCACATGGAGGATGGGTATAGATGATAAAACCGTGCAATGAATCGTGAAGTGAGAAAAAGAAGGAACGTGTCTTGTTGAGTGTCCGTGGTCAAACCTAGACACGTGACACGATCAGCATGTGTAGTTTTGCCAAATCAGGTTAGAGAAACACGAACCAAACTGAGTTCGAGTGTCCAGACCCTTCTCGCCCATAGCTTGACCGGCTGAGTGGGTTCCCCAGGCTGTGCCAAATCCACCTCAACTCCATCCCACCAACATTTGCGCTATACGAATGACACCGTGAGTGAGAAAAGATGAATTCGGGACGTGAAACCTACAGCGGGTTTTCTCCAAAATAGGAGTAGCTTTTGCGCTGTCGCCATTTGGTTATAGTCGATGGTGACAGGACGTTCACCGCTTGATGCTGGTGGGTGATGTACAATACCTGTTTTGAGTAACACGAGCGCTATCGATGATATACAGCACCGGGAGGGTTCCATGGCGCGGAAGCCCCACTCGTCGTCGCGATTGAACCCACTGTGACCACTCGTCAGTAACCAACACGAACAGCTACGTCGTACAATATGAATTACCTCATACACAACATGTCAATGAGGTGTTGCTCTGCGATATTATTTTCCTTGTGAACGTTGCGCTGCAATGCAGTGAAGATATTTCGTTTCTCCATGATGTTTTGTCCGCATCGACGCTTTATATCGAGAAGAGGTTGGTTGGCGTTCCCGTGCTCGTCGGTGGCTGCGATACTGCTCCTTGGAGGTATAGCAAAATATTCAAGTTCTTCTCGAAGTACGATGATGGCTTGCTTGCTGAGAAGTGGGTTTTGAGAAGCAGAAGGGCCAAAATCTGAGGGGGACCCATCCAGCAGATGCTGCTGGGCAGCAAATAGACCGGGAGAGTTTGCGGTTCCATAAAACGTGTCCGACGCATTTCGGAAGAAATCCAGGACGTATGCAAAGCATTCTGGATCAAACTATGCCCAAACAGAATTCAGCCAGGGTGAAAAATCCATGGGCGTAGAGTGCCGAATATGAGAAAACCCACGTCGACCGCGTAGACTTCCTCGTCCTCCTCGTTTTCGCCACCGTCGGTAAAGGCTGCACTTTGTCGGCTAAGGACGAGACCATTCGGGAAGAGACATAAGAGGACGGATTCTGGGAGGTTCATGATGGTTTCTCTGTCTACAGAGAAGCGCCTGCCGCGTAGGTCGAGAAGGAGCCTCGTGAGCAGCTGAGGCTGCAAATTGGACTGGATTGGGACCTGGTGCTGAGACACCTGGGTAATCGGAGAGGAGGATATGGAGACCGACGCCATGGTGGAAGTGGTGGAAGATGGTTGGCGGGGAATGGACTCGTGCTCGCGACCAGTTCGTCTCACCCAAGCCTCGAGGCATGCGAATGTCTTGTTTGGCCAAAACAAATAACTCATAAACTCCCGCTATTACTTCGGCGCTTCTGGCAAACCAAGAAATGTTCAATTAGCCAGCTCTTTTGCGAGTCCCACAGTCCATACTCCACAATCGTTGGGGTTTCGCTCGTTCGAGCGACATCGTGCCCTAGATTTTCGGGTGGCAGGGAACGCAGGGTATGCGGTCACCTCCAATTGTAAATCAAGGTGTGTCTCCGTTTGACCCTCAATATGCCCTTGATTGTACACCAGATCTAGGCGTAGATATCCAGGTTACACAGTACTTCCGCTAGGGAACATTTCCGGATTTGATATTCCTTTGCGGTTGCAGGTCTCCCAACGCTTGGTGCGCAGTGTTCGCACCTTATTTGTCTGAGAGCCAGCCACGGTGACCTCAAAAGAGGGGAAAGTTATCCAATTCTTCGTTCGCCAAGGACATCAGGAGCATTGCCTCGAGTTTTGGATCACACGCCCACGCTGGTTCGCACGTTTTCGGTCAGGGACACCACCTGGATCCTTTTACTGCAAACACCAAACTACAGAAACATCAAAGAAAATCCAGTACAAAAGTCCATAGAGACCAGTAATCCATCCGTAAGTCACATCTATAAAGGCGAATGCTTGACCCCTCATGAGATTCTAGCGCCGTCTATGAATAGCGCAACGGCCCAAAAACTCGTTCACCGCAATCCCGAGATCTATTAATTCGCTTTATCACATGCTCAGGGTTTTGTAAACAAGCCGCTAGATCACGACACGAGGGGTCAGGTTCCGCGCGCGAGATCTTTGAAGAATCTGCTTACGATGAGTTGGGCTTCGTCTGCACCCACAAGCTCGCCGATTTGGACTCCCTTCACGTATACTTTGAACGCGGGCAACTGATTGCGCGTCATCATCAATACCCCTTTCATGATCCCCCCGGGTCGTGGCGCAAGACTTACGTTGCGGACACCCAGTGCCTGGGGGACTTCCCGAACCTCTTCGATATCAAGTCGGTAGAATTGTCCCGCCGGGTTTTGTGCGGCCAACTGGTCGTACAGTTGTGTCGTCAACCGACATGTTGAACACCATTCGGCCCAGAATTCAATGATGACGGGTCGTGTACCGTTGACCTGGGAATGGGAAATCAATGATGACATCGCGTCTTTTGGGACGGGCTACTTACCACCGACTCGAAGTCAGCCATGGAAGTAATGTAAACGACGGGCATTGTGAGGTATGAGGTGTGTGGATGAGAGAACTCGAGAGAGGAGTAGTTTTTTTTGTTGATCCTCAGTTGCTCAGTTGTCCGAGACTTTATACCCAGCTCGCTTGCTCAACACTGCTGAGCATCGTGTCTCACCAATATTTTCACGCATCTCACGATGTAGAATGCTCCACCTACGTATTGAGTCGGATTCTCAATTCGAATGAGCAACATCACCGTTTTAGGAGGATGAGATGCGCGAGAGTGAGCGATAGCCAGGCGGAATAGGCGTGCTTTCCATTCCGACACCTGCGGGACCGTAGCAAATGGACTGCTTACCCTCTCATCGATCATTCGGACTACTGGATGTTCCCGTTGTTGGCCTTGTGACGCAATTTCGGTCATTTATCGACAACAGCACACCGATCCTCGTTCCTCTAGATGGGATCGCCGACGTCATGACCTTGGCGAGATCTGTTCTAAAACCGATGGAATGAGAAGGTCCCGGCGTCTCAGGGACACCATTTACACTGTTGCAGGAAATTGCAGATAGGACATAAGCGGATCTTTTTCTGGGAAGTCGAATGTTGTTGTTGATATTCAGGTTTTTTCAAACATGCAATCGTTTCAAACTGACATGGGGAGGTGACGCGATGACACTGGTCCCCCATTTAGCGTTCGGATGATTCTTCAAGCTCTCCGCTCCACGGCGGGCTGGATATCGTGCACCAAACACGAACGAGAGAGCAGCGGCCCTTGTCCAGCGCAGCTGTATGCCACCATTTCGGACGGATATGTCCAACTGCCACGTTGGTTGGCAGTTGATCTTGTGTTTGACGGTCCTGACGTGCCGTATAACTAAAAGATGAACCTTGAAATCATATTTTAAGAAATCATGTGTTCTCCGATGGCAATATGAAGCCCTAAATAGGGCTCCTGCTGCCTCATGGTCTCCTCTTCGCTATGGGCGAGTTCGTCGCTCGTTGGCATCCCTATTGTTCATCTTCATTGACTGTGCGATGACGCCTCGCTCGTTTTGGGCTTATTCCGCTGCAAACTGTGCGCACAGGACGCCAGCGTCGGCTGTTCTTGCCATGCCTGGCCTAGTTCCAGCACTGCAGAGTCGTTGATGTTGAAATTCAGTGATGGTTATGGAAGAAAACCAGGGATGCTTCGCGTCCTTGCTTCGATCTGCGGAGTGATCAAAGGGATACATCAGATCAATGGGGAATCCATATTTCATTATGATAAAGAGATCCAAGGCGGATTGAACGACAGCGGGCCCATGGCAGTGCAAACAACACGACTTTCATCAGCAAGAGAAAATAAAATATATTATGGACCTCGTTATCCTCGGAAATGCGACACACGATATTCGATCGTTTTTCCCAATTCGGAGGCAGTTTGTTATCACTTGTGCGGACGCGCGTTGGTTGGCATCTGGCTGTGTTCCCGGCAACTTTTTTCATGCGAAAGTGTTCGGTCGGTTGGCTCGGGCCACGCTGGATATGCTTTTTATCCCAGATCGATGGATCCGCGGATGACCGTACATGGTAGACAAAAGAGCCGGGAGTCGGGACGGGCGTCCCTGTGTTTCGCATCCGTTCATCGGAGACGAGCTTTTCATCTTCTCTACCATAGAACTGTCTTATCAGAACCAATTATCCACCAAATACTAATATGACATGCCTCTGTCCATCTTCTCTTTCGAAATATTCCGTTGACGCTTTGCCCTGGTGGCGTCCGGAGCGTGCTTCGTATGTTCTCGCGCATTCAAGAGCAAATGACAATCACTCCGAAATGAACAGCGCTTCACGCGACCCATCCATATCACGTCAGAACGGCGGACGAAAATGAATCGATTATTAAAATGTCGCATATGTAAGTTAGGTTCTTTTGGCGACGAGTGGACGCCTTTGCTTATCGAAGATATGCACAGGCCAGCGTACACAAGGACCACGCGTTTTCTTCCTCGACGAAAGGGACCGTATTGCCACGTATGTGTCCGCGCGGTATGTCGTGTGCAAGACTAGAAGAGACAGGATGAGATCAGATATGGTCTCCTCGTCGGCTCTGCATGGGCGAGGATCAAGATCAGTTCGAAGGGAGGACGAAAGAGAACAGAAAAAAAGAAAATAGGAGGGCGGTCCCTGGCGTAGCTGTGCAAACGACTTTGAGGCAACGTGTTGGTCGCAGTGGCTTCCTTTCCATTCTTTGTATTTAACCTGTCCATTGCGATGAACAACAGGCGGCCTCACCGAGGAGGGTGGAGGAGCGCGGTAGGAGTGTACATGTGTTATGTATGCGGTAGGCAGTCGCGTGTCAGCGGTGTGGCACGCGAGTCCGAGGCTTCACAGCATGCGTATTGTATTGGGACCACATTCAGCTGACCTTGAGCATCGCAAGGCAAGTAGATTCAACGCCGGGCCGATCACTGCCATCCGCAATCATTCCGTTCTGGTGATGTGCGCCATAACAGGATGACACGGACAGGAAGCGTGGGGTCATCCGGGGTGACGGCGTCGCATTGACAACTCGCAACAAGATTTCACAAAATGAAGTGAGGGGAATTTCCGATGATATCATGGACCGAAATGATGCCTCCCTTGTTCAGACGCTTTGTGTGTAGGGCGGAATGTGCGCATTTGTAAAATGTGCCAAAACAGGGGGGGAACGTTGCTGAAGGAACGGCGGCGCGTGGCAGACGCGTGATGTGCCATGGGGGACGCGTGTGTTTTTCGTGTTCCCACCTCCCTTGTGGGCGTGATGTCATGACGCCATCATGGGCAATAAACGGAGTTTGTCAAGTTTCGAGTTCCTTTTGATTGTCTCGGAGGCCCTGACGGTGCATTTCATGATGGCAAAACAAGGTTGGGGGAGTGCGGGGGTGCGGACGGATGACGTGTGGCTTCCTTGTACGGTACATGGTAACGATGGAAGATGCAACGACCGTTTTATCTGTCGAACATGCGAAGAACGTATGCCAGAAGTGGTGGTGGATGAGGGCGCATCTGGTATGGTGGAACTGGTTGCTTCACATTCACATTCATTTATCCGTGACGAGATTCGAGATAGGGAACCTCACGTTGATCATGGCATTCACGTCATACTGGAGGGCTGACCTCGATCACTTGGCGACGCGCACCCGGTTGAAGTCATAGTTTCCGTATGCGCATACGATCGAATTTTCATCGAAAGCGGGGGAAGATGGGTTTCCTTGAACAAGGGACTCCCCACATACGTCGTCCGCCCGATCTGGGCGTGTGTGTATGGTGGCATACTAGAATAGTTCAAAACGTCATTTCGATGAGCGAGCTTTCGTTTGTCAGGTACGAATGTCCCCCACATGCACACACACAAGGTCACTGTACAGCTTGTAGTGGCAAATAACGACTGTGTTCGTTTGACTGTGTTCTACACAGGGCAGACAAGCATAACCCTGGGAAGCACCAACCGTCGGGTGTGTATTCATCCCCGTCGGTGCGTCATCAGGTCTGCTAGATCGCTTTTCCCTGTCGGCGATTGGTTAGCGTGAATCTGAAACGTTTCGCTGTGAGAAATGGTGATGGGGACGTATTGTATGACGCTGACACCTGTTGGGTTTCGCTGCATTCCAAAGCTGACAGCCAAACGGGAGAATGGCGCCTCTGGTCTTGAGCGGGAGTGAGGGGGAACCGGGCAAGGGGATGCCACTAAGCAATTGCCAATATGTTTTCCAAGAAGGGTGTGGTTCGACTCTGATGTGAAATCGTCGACGGTGCGGCGAGCTGATTCGCTTGGGCTTACCGTGTACATTGCATGGGTGCGGGGAAACAGGCGGTGCATGGGACCTGGTTCCAGGGGTAGCAAACCTAAAAAAGCTGCCTGTCAAAGGGTGGATTACCCTGGGCCGCGATACCGACCATGAGGACTGTACGTACATTGGTGCTAGAGAAACCAAGCCAGTGTTGATGTTAGACAGAATCGATATTGACTGCCCTCGTCAAAGCCTGATTTGAGTTGCTCTGCCAGTACACTGGAGCAACGGAACGGCGAGACACCAAAATAGTCTTTCGTCGGTGTGCCTGTTCCCATGTCGAGTCGCACTTACAATATAATAATGGGGTGCACGTTTCGACCGCATGGTCATTGACAGTCGTCTACTCGATTTCTTTTGCACTGAGCTGGCCACGTCTGAGTGAGACAATCCATGTAAACGAGAGAGTGCGTCTGTGTGTGTGGAATAAACTGTTTCTTTTTTTTTTTTTGTGGTCAAACGGCATGAGCGGATGACCAGTTGGTGACGGGTTGAACGTTGATTCCCATCCGGCCATCGTCTCGCCATCGGTATCACGCCTTCTCCGTCTCTCTCACCTTCTCACCTCGCCGCTCTTTTTCTTGCCTACCATCTCCTTTCATACTCCAGGCGAGCAACTCAACAACACCCCAGCGAGTGGGCCATTCCCCCCCCGCCGCTGTACCTCCACGCCGCAATGAGCTATCCACAACAACAACAACAACAGCGCCATGCCCGGCTCAGTCGTCCTCAGCCACCCTCTTACCCCATCCAACAGCCGTTTCCGCAGCAGATGTCGCCACCGCCGCCCACCTCGCCTGCTCCTGGCGCATATTACGGACAGCCACCCCTTAGTCCTCGTTCTGCCCATCCCAACATCACGTTCCAGAACACCGAACGTGGCGACAGACGAGGCACCCTCGACGGCCCTCGTCAACGAAACATGCCCTCTGCGTATCAAAACCAGTTCTCTCCACCACACCCAGACGCAGAGACCGGGGACTTTTTGGAGCATGGCAGGGTGGGTAGGAAGAAGAGTCTGGTTAGACCCGACAGAGAAAAGATCGAACCTGGCCATCGCCAATGGCATTATCGAACACATGTCGAGCAGATGGAAGACGATACTAAAGTAGGCGTGCAACCTTCTAGTATGTGATCCCTCCATCAAAAAAAATGACACCGTTCGCCTAATCCATGCATATAACCTAGCTACCGGGAACTATCCGCAGAGGCTTCGCCGCGGCAAATCATTGCTTGGGCGAGAAGAGGATGTGCAAGAGTCGGGTCTCGCACTCTTCAAGCGTGGAGCTACTTTACGCCGAAAACGCCCCCAGTCCAGTCTATCCACTGCTCCACTGACTGTACCGGATGGACCCTCCTCCAGAAAGTGCCTTGATGGCATCGGACCCGGACCAAAGGATTGTTGGTTTATATATTCCTATCTCATCACATGTTGGATCCCATCCTTTTTACTCAGAGCATGTGGTGGGTGACGTGAGTCTTTTGCTGTGTCACAGGGTCTCACCGATGTCACCAGGTATGCGCACCCCCGAGCAACAGCGCGCATGGAGGGAGAAAATGGGCTTACTCAGCATCATTTTTTCGGAAATGGCTGGTGTCGGTTTCATCACCTTTGGCTTCACGGAAACCGTCTGCGGGCAGCCTCCCAATCGATATCACCAGGGTCAAATCAGCAACAGTTCGGTGATCATTCACGGCTACGACTACGATTTCTCGAATTTCAAGCATCCCGCCGTCGGCGAATTCAACGGTAATACGAATCCACTGATAAGTGGTGGCTGGAACCTTTCGTCAAACGATGCCAGTTTGTTGTTCCAGAATGTCAATCAAAACTGCTTGGGCTACATCACTTTGGCTAGTGGATCACCCATCAATGCTACCGGAGAGAATTTGGATTGGTACTTCCCGTGCAACGTCTACAACCCACAGTCTAGTTCACTCAACACGTCCAACTATGGAGCTAGCACCAATTGCCACGTATCTTCCCAGGCCAGGCAAGAACTCTCCAGCATGGTGCCTCTTGGACAGGTTTATTACACATGGGACGACCTTACCGCAACGAATCGTAACCTGGCGGTGTTTGAATCGTAAGTTTGGCTTGTCTGTTTCTTTTGCTGTTGATATTGACCTCCTGGGATAGTAATGTGCTTGACCTTAATCTGCTTAACGGGCTCAGCACTTCCTTTGTCCAGTACCCGTCGCTCTTTGACGAGATGAAGACTGCGAATGGCATCTACAACGGCAATGATATCACCATGATGCTCATGCGCACTGGCAACCATCAGCTTGGTAAATGCCTCGAAGACATTGTCACCGTTGGGTTCGTCGACACCAATAGCATTGGTTGCGTTGCTTCCGATGTCGTTCTCTACCTTTCCCTCATTTTCATCGTCGGTGTCGTCGTCATTCGCTTCGCTATGGCCGTCTTGTTCGCATGGTTCTACTCTTGGAAACTCGGCAATTTCCCTCGGGAGACTTACGAGCAGCGGATGCAACGCTCTGAGGAGATCGAAGCCTGGACCAATGATATCTACCGCCCTGCACCAAGCCAATACCGACCCAATGTTTTGAAGGGTGGTCTACGCACTGGGAAGAGCAATAAGCGCTCAGTACTCCCCTCCATCTCTCGTTTCACTCCTGTCGAGAATGCCTTGAAAGGTCCCAATCCCCGCCCATCGACGGCCTATGGCTTACTCGATGTCCCGAACAAGCGTAACACTGCATACTTGACCCCGAGAACTCCTGGCAAGGGATCACCCCCTGACTCGCCTGGTTACCGTTTCTCGAGGAGCACGGCATCAGTTGCTGAATCATCGATGCGTGGACTTTCAACCCGCTCGTCATTCGTAGATACGCCATGCCCCTTCCCGCTTCAAGGCGTCGTTCCCCAGCCTCCTCCCGACTATGAACCATTCAACTTCCCCCTTGTCCACACCATCTGTCTCGTTACTGCGTACTCCGAGTCTGTGGAAGGTCTACGGACGACCATCGATTCACTCGCCACCACAGATTACCCCAACAGCCACAAACTCATCTTAGTCATCGCCGACGGTATGGTCAAGGGTGCAGGGAACGCACTCTCGACGCCCGACATTTGTTTGTCCATGATGAAAGATTTCATCGTTGCGCCTGAAGAAGTTCAACCCCATTCATATGTCGCTATCGCTGACGGTCATAAGCGGCACAATATGGCCAAGGTCTACGCTGGTTTCTATGATTATGATGATGCCACGGTCGAACGTACAAAGCAACAACGCGTTCCGATGATCGTTGTCGCCAAAGTCGGCAACCCACTGGAGGCCAACGATGCAAAACCTGGAAACCGTGGTAAACGTGATTCTCAAATCGTCCTGATGGCATTCCTTCAAAAGGTCATGTTCGACGAACGTATGACGACATTCGAGTACGAGTTCTTCAACTCGATGTGGAGGGCAACAGGCGTCAGTCCGGATCGGTATGAGCTAGTCCTCTGTGTGGATGCCGATACAAAGGTGTTTCCCGACTCGTTGACGCGCATGGTTTCGTGTATGGTTGTGGATGTTGAGATTATGGGGCTTTGTGGCGAGACGAAGATTGCGAACAAGACCGATAACTTCGTTACCATGATGCAAGGTGAGCGGATGTTGCATCCACTTATGTGCTTACTAATATCATATTCCAGTCTTTGAGTATTACATTTCACACCATTTGACCAAGGCGTTCGAAGCTATGTTCGGCGGTGTCACTTGTTTACCGGGTTGTTTCAGCATGTACAGGATCAAAGCTCCCAAAGGCGACACTGGCTATTGGGTCCCTGTGCTGGCGAATCCAGACATCGTGGAGCATTATTCGGAAAACGTGGTCGACACGCTTCACAAGAAGAATCTGCTCCTCCTCGGTGAAGATCGGTACCTTACTACCCTGTTGCTCAAGACCTTCCCTCGACGAAAGAACATGTTCTGCCCGCAAGCGGTCTGCAAGACCATAGTTCCTGATTCCTTCCGCGTTCTGTTGTCGCAGCGCCGCCGTTGGATCAACTCGACCGTCCACAACCTGTTCGAGCTTGTCCTTGTCCGTGATCTCTGTGGTACTTTCTGCTTCTCGATGCAGTTTGTCGTCGGAATGGAGTTGATGGGTACACTGGTTCTACCGGCTGCTATCAGTTTCACGCTTTACCTTATCATCATCTCTATCATCCCTGGTGGACCCGACACGACCATTCCACTCATCCTGTTGGCATTCGTCCTCGGTCTTCCTGGTCTTCTGATCGTCGTCACGTCACGCAAGATTGCTTACCTCGGATGGATGATCGTTTATCTCCTCTCTCTTCCGATATGGAACGGTCTTCTCCCCGCCTATGCGTTCTGGCACTTCGATGACTTCTCCTGGGGTCAAACACGTCGGATTGCTGGCGACAAGGGTGGTGATCACGGCGATAAGGAAGGTGAATTCGATTCCTCCAATATTGTCATGAAGCGATGGGCGGAATTTGAGCGGGAACGTCGCTGGAAGAGTGGAGTGCAGTCGCATGACTCGACGCTCGATAAGAGGTGAGCTCACATCCATTGGATAGGGTGATCAATTGATCGCAGTGCAAATAGTAATAGATATTCGATGGCCTCGACATCTGACATCAACCATCCACCTTCAAACGGGGGTCCTGATTCGTCCACTTCGGAGTCTTCACCCTCAGTGCCCTACATTGCAAGGCAACGGCACGACAGCAACAATGGCCCATTGGTGCTTCCCGCTCCGCTGTCTACCAACAGGATACTTGCATCTGCTGCTTCTGCGTCATCGGTGGGTATTTCCCGCTCGAGCGAGGACATGACGTACGCTTCCGACATGGGCTCGATTTCCAACCAGCGCTTGGTCGCCACCCCTCAAGATCAGTACAACGACGCCTACTCTGAAACCCATGGACCGCGCTACCCCCAGTTCGATGCCCAAGTTGCCCGCGCAGCTGGAAACAACGGGGGTGTCCTTCGCAATGCTACTATTTCAAGTCAATACCCAGGCGAGACGCAGAATCCGTTCCGGGTTTCTGAAGCGCAAGTGGTTGCCTATGATGATCAGTATGGTGGATATTCCATGGAACCAGAAGAGTTCCTACCGCATATACCTAATCAACGGCAATCCCGTGGGGTGAGCTTGTCGGATAATGGCCCAGTACCTGGTCCGGACGGCGTGCGGAGAGTTGCGAGACCGACGGCAAGACGGCCAACATCACAAACGCCTCAGAACCGGTATTCACGCTCATCGACGGCGTTCAACCTACCGCCCGGTGCAGCACCGCCACAACCAGGAGCAGGGTACGGGGCTGGGCACTAACCTGAATCGTTGATAGATCAAACATAGTTGGACGCTCGAGCGAGAACAGTTGTCTTGTGACTGCGCCTGCTGTCTCTCTGACCGGTGTTATCCAATTCCGTACGCTATTGCGATGCTTGTTGGACTGGATAACGCTTTTTTTACTCCTGGACCCCCCCTGCCCGTACTCTCGTGTGTTATATGATACCTAACGACTTTTTCCTTCTATTCTCTCGCTTGCCCTGGACTTGTTTACAACCTCTCGACCCTTCATTTCTCTAACTTAGTACCTCCCCGCTTGTGACGAACTGCACGACTTGTTTTACAAGCACGCTCTGCAGTAATCAATGGTCCCCCCACATATACGTGCGCGCGTCTCTCCCTCTCTTGGCATAAAGTCCACGTATCTTTCTTTTTATCTTGGTTTACCGACGTTTCATTTTCTTTTCGTGTTCATTTACATCTTTGCACGTCCTTTAGAGAGCTTGGACTTCGGAGTTTTTGTAACTAGGTATGAAGGATGCGTTTATTTTGCGCAACGTTTTGACATGCCAATACAATAACAACAAGAGAGTTGTTGTCATGAAACTCGGACGTGTAAGCGTTTAAGTAGAAAGGGGTTGGGGAGAAGCTTTTGTCACACTGTTGTACTCGTGAAAAACGACCGAGAGGTCGAGCGCTGAAACGTTGGATTTATAATAAAACTCGAACGGGTTGATGATCGCTACCATGCATGACTCGTCGTGATGGCGTTCGACGCTCGAAACGTGGAACGGATGGAAGGGGGGGAAGCATCGAATGACGAGAGATCCGGCAGGAACAAGAAAAAACGGTCTCGAACGCTCCACATTGGGTGGTATTGGTGTTACATGATCAGCGTCACTGTGTTTACAGCGTGTCCGATATGGGGAACGCGTCTGGAAGTTTCAGGCGTCCGAGCTCGAGCGTGGTTTGAGTGGATGCGCAGACGTAGGTTTGTCTCCCATGTTACAAGGAACATTCGTCTGGGTTTGAGCGCGCCCAAAGTTTCGACAACATGCTGGGATGCATGCGTATTTGGTGCGTGGCATATCGCGAGTTGGTCAAATGTGGATTTGACACTCGTAGTAGTGAACCGAACTCCGTAGCCGAGACACAGTGATGAGCGATCATGGAGTGTACTTAGGAAAGCGCAAGCGGCAATGAGGTCACCTAACTAGAATCCAAGTAAGAATGAGCGCCAAGGATACATACGAGGCACCGCGTGAACAAACCATATTGAGCAAACCTTGTTCCTTGACATTTCGACACCTACGAATCACGATTGTGTACAATTGGTGAACATGTCGTCCACGAAGACTGGTGCGTAGCAGTTCTAACTTCTGAGGAGTGATCGAGCAGTATTGACAATTCAGAAAACCAAATGACAGTACTTGACACTGGTCGCTTCGGATGGATATATGCAGTCGCTTTCCACCCTGATAGAAAGCATCTTTTGAGCGGGGGTTGGGATGGGTTTCGACGATGGCGACTTGCCGATGGTCAAGACGTCGGAAAACAAACGGGAATAGATATCAATGCCATTTCCGTGTCGAGGGACAACAAGTGGATAGTGTTTGGAACTTTTGACGAGGGGGCAAGCGTGTGGGATGGAGAATTGCATGGAAAGGTGATCGACGTGGAGGGCACAAATTACGTGGGTGCGGTCGACATCTCTCCTGATTCGACCAGGTTTGCCACCGGGACGGGAGGGGTTGACAGGAAAGTGAGCATTTGGAGCATTACAAGCGGGAAGAGACTCGTTGGCCCACTCGAACGTGGCGATAGTGTCACTGGAATCAAGTTTTCGCCGAATGGCGAGCACATCGCTACTACCTGCTACAATGGCTCCATTCGTATTTTCAACAGTCGAAACGGTGACCAACTAATCAATATCAACACCACCACACCAACAGTCGCCGCAACCACTCCGCTTGCATGGTCGGGCGATGGCCAGAACATTTTTGCCACATCCCAGGACAACAAAATCAGGTGTTTCGACGTCTCAACCGGGTCTCAACTTGTCGAATCGCCCGTTCTCTATGACATCGTTGACTACAACGTCCACTCTATCGCGCTAGCTGCCAATGGAAAGTTCATTGCTACCATCACACAGCGTTCTGTCTTGTTCCTGGACACCTTGTCACTGACTCCGATTGACCCTGTCATTGAGGACAGTGAAGAGTTACGGTCAATCGCTATATCCCCGGACAATAGCTGTCTTGCGATTGGACGGGGTGACGGGAAAATCATCATTCACGATCTCGGCGAGATTCTCCCGGATTCTTGTGGTCCATTCCAGGTAAGTATTTGTGCCTTCAAAGTCCTGACATGTCAGATAAGCCCCGTTCTATCATTTTACGTTGATAACATACATTAGGCATCTACTCGCGAGGAAATACGGGACGACGGCAAACCACTCGACTCTAATCTGGTAAGAGTTTGTCATTCCGTCACCAAAAGGGTTGCGCTTACTCTACTGTGTACGCAAACCAGGAAGAACCTGAGGAATCTAGTCCGCTTGAGTCTGAGGGACACGGTAAAGACGGCGATGACGATCTCCTCGACGTATGGGTTTGTTCACTTTCCCATTTAAGCCAGTTTTCACGATAACATAGGTTGAGGTGCCGTTAAGTACGCCCGCTCCCCAGTTCGACTTTGATGAGGTTGGTGGTCCCTGCATTTTTTTTTCTTGTCATGTTGACGCTATTACTGGAGCCACCATCTCCGACATCTTCTATTGATCGCCGAGAGGGTGAGATACCGCCACTGGACCCATCCCATGCTGATGATAGTCGTCAGATGCCCCACCAGTGATCTCCCCTCCGGAGACACATTCAGGGGGAAACATTGATACTGTCGAGTCATCTCAGGGCCATTCCATATTTAAGAACTTCCTACGAAAAAAGAGTAACGAGGATTCGGCCTCACACAAGCCCGATCGACTTCCCAGGAAGTTGCGTCAGCCTGTTGATCATCGATCTCCTTCCCACCCTCCAACGAGACAGGATACAACAAATGAGGGCCCTTCGCAGATGGCAGCAGGTCAACGTCAGAAAGTGAGTGCTCTTCCTTGATAGACAAACGGATACGGTGTGTCCGACATATTATCTCAGCGAGCGGTTTCAAAACCTGTGATAAAACAACAGGTTCGTTGTCCCTTGGACCTGTATGCAGGGACTCATCACATGCTACAGCATAAATTGCCTGCCAAGGCTGCTGTTCATAAGCGCCCGAACGGAGGTGCTTCTCGTAGCGGACAAGGTGCTGCGGATGCAAGGGAAGCGGCCGCAGTGCGTCTTTTTCAGGTGATGGTGGACCTCGTCACGATCGCTCACGTCTTATTAGGCACAACAAGCGACCAATCCATCTCAACCCTCAGCTGGGACGGTCCATCTAACGGTGCGCGTTACTTTGCTTTAGCCTAGACTGTTAGGCTTAGAGTCGACTAGCATCAAGAAGAAAGTGGCATTTCTACCCTTTCGATCTCGTTTCCTACGTGGTTGCTGTGTTTTCGGTCAGGTACACATGATGGGACACATTGATCCGGGTAATGGACATTTTAAGTAGATACCACGAGTATGTCCACATCGAACACACAGTTCTCTCACAAGCGCGCTCTGGAGTGATCAATGGTTCCTCACATAGATACGCGTCTCTCTCTTGGCATATGGTCCATGTTTTTTCTTTCTTGATTTACCGACGTTTCATTTTTCGTGTTCATCTATACCTTTGTGTCGTTTAGGGAGCTTGGACTTCAGGGTTTGTATAAGCAACTAGGTAGGAAAAATGCGTTTATTTTGCGCAACGTTTCGACATGCCAATACAGCCAAAAAAAAGAGTCATTGTCATAAAACCCGGACGTGTAAACGTTTGAATGCAAAGGACGTAGGGTTTGGGGTCAGTGGGGGGGGGGGGAAGTTGGGCTCGTGAAAAACGACCAAGGTGTCGAGCGCTGCAAGGTTGGATTTAGAACTCGAAAGGGTTGTTGATCGTTACTATACATGACTCATCACGACGACGTTCGGCAATCGAAATATGCAATGGATAGAAGGAGGGGGGGAGAATCGAATGACGAGAGATCCAGCTGGAACAAAAAAATGGTCTCAAACCCCAGTGAGTTGGGAGTGTTTTCACCCAGTGGGGAACACGTCTGGAAGTTTCAGGTGGCCGAACCCGAGCGTGTGGGCCTGCTTGTATGTGTTATGAAGAGAAGCCGCCACGGAGACTTGGGTGTGCATAATTACGATGGTTTGAAAGGGCGGTTCTGGGACGGCGGAACAGAACTCTGAGAGGCATGGATAGGACGACGAGGAGACGGGGATTAATCGAGTACGTCATGAAAGGGCTATAAAAGTATTGGAAGAGCATGGCGTGGAAGGATTCCCACAGCAGATACTCGCCATGTTAATAAAACTGGCTCAGTGCTTCTCAGACGTGGGGGATAAGTATACTTGCAAATCTGGTGCGACAAACGGGGGGCGAGGAAGCACTCCATATCCTCGGGTGAGAGGTGTAGAACCTATCCAGAACCCGTATAGAATCGGGGAGTGGGTCCGCACTCGACAGAAGAGCACAACAGGCACAAACACCTGCAGAATAACAACTGTGAGGCCGCGCAGAAGTCTACATCGCGCGACAAACCCCAAAAAGATAACTTGTGCGAGATTGCAAGTGAGTTGATGCAGGAGCATTCAAGTACACCGTGACCGCCTTCGGTGATCACAGGTTCTAAGCACGTCCCGTCGTCGGTAGATACCTGCAGGTCTGAAGTCGTCGGCGTTCCACTCAGTCCCATGACCATTATCATCGAATAAGCGTGGATGATGGTCACGGGGGAACGCTGACAGTAAGTACCCGGGTCGTGTCGTTCAACATCGCGTTTGTTTGGCATCCACAGGGCTCGAGTTTGTAGTGACCTTTGAACTCTTGAGCTTTTGAAAGCCCGAAGATTTGCCAATGAGCTCGAGTGGCTTGGGGATGTTCGGATGGCATCGGATGTCGGACGCCCCTGCTCCTGATTGCCTGCCCTTGTATTTCCCCGTCAAGTCAGAACTTTGGGCAGTGGGCCGCAGGGTTTTAACGTACCTGTGGCCACGCGTCTTGAGGCAGAGACGACGAGCAGAGCATATCGCAGCTCGTCCTCGTCGTGCCATTTTGTGACATTCGCGCTGGGCTTGAATCTCGGCGACAGGTTCCCCAACATCAAAACTGGTTCAGTGGGAGTCGTGAGTGCCATAGCAACTTTTACAGCAAGAAACTAAGAGTTTAGAGAGAGAGAGAAAGCAAGAATAAAAATAAACACCAACGAAATCAACGCTCAAAAACTATACTTTGCCGATGATGAGCACTGCTCTAGGAAATCGTTCTCTTTACATAGTTCGCATCGTCGATGTGATTATAATCACCCTTGGTGAGCATAAACTGAGTCAGTCACTGGCACATATTTCGCTATATATCACCAGTCTGATACCGTGCATTGGGAAGAAAGGTCGCCGCGACAGAGGACGGGTTCCATATAGCCACTGGGTTGCCAGTGTTTCAGAACAGACATTACCCTAGATCAAGTGGAGACTCGTACCTCAAGACGACACCAACCGGCGACGCGGCGTAGAAAAAGGCGCCCAGACCTTTTTATAGCAGCAAGGGTTTGAGCGGGTGCGTAGACGTACAACCGCCTCACACTTTATAGAAAACATATGTCCACAGTTTGAGCGCGCCCTTCTCGGCAACGTGCTGGGATACACGCGTATTTTGCGCGCGGCATGTCGCGAGTTGGTGCGAATTACACCCTCGTCGTGAGCCAAATCCCTTAACCGAGATATGACGAGCAATCGTGGACCATCCTTGGAAAAGACGGGCGTCGGGGAGGTTCGCCGCTGCCGGATATTTGTCTTGTCCTCACAAGGAGATCACCTAACTGGGATCCGAGTAAGAATAAGCGCCAAGGACATGGCAAGGGACAGACCATATTAAGAATAAGTACCACGAGTAAACCGCACCACCTCGTTCCCTTACATTTCGACATCGACGATTGTGTAGCATTGACGAGGATGTCATCGGCAGATACCGGTGCGTGGCAGTTCTGAGGAGCGACTCTAACAAAGCTGACAATTCAGTAAGACCCAGTGACAGTACTTGACACCGGTCACTCTCGATGGGTATACACAGTCTCTTTTCACCCTAATGGAAAGCATCTTTTGAGCGGAAGTGGCGACGAAATTTTACGGTGGCGATTTGCAGATGGTCAAGAAGTCGGAAGGCAAACGGGAATGAAGCTGCGCGCCATTTCCGTGTCAAGGGATCAACAGTGGATAGTGTTCGGAAGTTTTGACGGTGGTGCATGCGTGTGGAACGGAGAGATGCATGGAAAGGTGATCGACGTGGAAGGCACGAATTACGTGTCTGCGGTCGATGTCTCTCCAGATTCGACTATGTTTGCCACCGGGACTGGAGAGGGTGACAACAAAGCGAGCATCTGGAGCATTACAAACGGGAAGAGACTCGTTGGCCCACTCGAACATGGCGATACTGTCAACGGCGTCAAATTCTCCCCGAATGGCGAGCAAATCGCCACCGCGTGTAGTGGACACTCAATTCGCATTTTCGACAGTCGTAACGGCGACGAACTATTCACCATCAAGACCGCCATCATACCTAAATGGGGCCCGGCCACTCCGTTTGCATGGTCAGGCGATGGTCGGCAAATTTTTGCCACATCCCGCGACTACAAGATCAGGTCTTTCGACGTCTCCACTGGGTCCCAGCTTACCGAATCACTGACTCTTAGTGGCGGCGATGTCTACTCTATCGCTCTAGCTGCGAATGGCAAATTTATCGCTACCTTCACAGACCATTCCATATCATTCCTGGACACATTGACACTGACGCGGATCGGCCCTGTCATTGAAGACAGTGAAGAGTTACGGTCGATCGCCATCTCCCTGGACAATAGCTATCTTGCGACTGGACGGGGTGGCGGGAAAATCATTGTCCGTGATCTTAGCAAGATTCTCCCGGACTTGTATGGTCCATTCAATGTAGGTATTTCTCGCCCTTGGCATGTCAGATATGTCTTATTCTGCCTCCTACATTGATAAAATACATTAGGCATCTACTCGCGAGGAAGTACAACAAGACGACAACAAATCACTCGACTCTAGTCCGGTATGGCTTTCCTGTTTGGTCACTAAAAGAGTTGTGCTGAGTCTATTGTGTATGCAAACCAGGAAGAACCTCGGACATCCAGTCCGCCCCAGTCCGAGGGACATAGTGACGGCGATGGTGCCGGTGATCTCGAGGTATCTGTTCGTTCGCTTCCCCTTCGAAATGGGTTCTCACGATGTGTATAGGTTGAGGTACCGTCGTGCGCGCCGGCTTCCCAGTTCGACTTTGACGAGGTTAGTGATCACTGTTTTTCTTCTTCTTGCCATGCTGACGCTACTGGAGCCACCATCCCCGGCCTCCTCTACTGATCGAGAAGGTGAGATATCGCCACTGGACCCATCCCATACTGATGGCAGTCGTCAGGTCCTCCACCAGTGACCCACCCTCCAGAGACACATTCAGGGGATAATATTGATATTGTCGAGTCATCTTGGGGCCATTCAATATTGAAGAAGTTCCTACGAAAAAAGAGTAACAAGGATTCGGCCTCACACAAGGCCAATCGACTCTCCAGGAAGTCGCGCCAGTCTGTTAATCATCGATCACCTTCCCACTCCCCAGCGAGAGAGGATGCCACAAAGGAGGGCTGTTCGCGGATGGCTGCAGGTCAACGTAAGCCCGTGAGTGTTCTTCCTTGGTAGTACGATTAGATATGGTGTGTCTGATATATCATCTTAGCGAACGGTCGCGAAAACCCCCGGAAAGCAACGGGTTCGTCGTTCCCCGGGTTTGTATGCAAGGATTCGTCGGGCGTTACAGCGTAAATTGCCTGCAAAGGCTGCTGCTCTTATGCATTCAGCGAACGAAGAGGTTTCCCATAGCGGACGAGATCCTGTGGATGCAAGGGAAGCGGACCTGGTGCGTCTTTATCAGGTGATGGTGGACCCCGTCACGACCGCTCACGTCGTATTAGGGGCAACAAACGACCAATCTATCTCAACCCTCAGCCGGGAAGGTCCATTTGACGGTGCGTGTTACTTTACTTTAGCCTAGATTGTTAGACTTAGAGTCGATCAGCATCAAGAAGGAACAGGCATCTCTACCCTTTCGATCTCGTTTCCCACGTGGCTTGTTTGTTGTCGTCCGGATACAACTGACGGGACGCATTGAATGACTAATACATGTCGGCGCTATGATGAATCGTGACCATGTGGACATCGACTATGTAGTTCGTCAAGTTCGTGTCGCCTCGCAACACCAGTATGGGCCCTGATAAGCCTGTCCATACCTAAGCTCGCTAGGATATTCGCCCAACGATCACTGGTGACCGATGATCGACGAAATCTAGGTGCACGTACAATATTTAATTAGTTAGAGCTGTTGCAAGTCTGGGGAACCATGGCATGTACGTGAACTTGCGCCGCACTACGTGCACTGTCGAAAATAGGCGCGACTATCAAGTCATTCGTCTGCCTGTTCCCCTCAAGAACGCACCCAAAGAAATGTCTCTCGACCTTACATTCCTCATTTGTACAAAGAAAAAAAAAGGTAGGTGCGTAATGCCAGGAAGCGACAAAACAATGAAGATCCAATCCAATCGAGAGAAAGCGAGGGGGTGAGAGGGAGGAAAAGGACGTGTGTGATCGAGCCAAATGAACGAGAATGCGTCCTAAAACGGTGCTAAAGATGAGCCAGGGTCATGTTACAAGCCAAACGAAAAGAAAAGGATAACATCAGGAAGATAACAGAGAGAAAGGGAGCAGCAAGTGAGACAACTCGATAAGCATGTAGACACGATGGTGTGTAGAATTATGCTGGAAGAGATTAGAGAAAATATAATCATTAAACGAGTGACTGTAGCGTAGCGAGCGTCATTGCGGCAAGAATGTACACATTCTGAGTTGGATGTTGGTTCATAACTGAGGTGCAGAAAGCAGGTAAGATGAGGTGTGGTCTGCGCAGGGTGAAGACGAGACGTTGCAGGTCATTCTTCCAGCTCGACGGTGCCGCCCGACTCTGTGCTGGGCTTTTCCCAGTCACTCTTGTAGGCTCCCCTGAGGGTGGCGACGGGGACGTAACGCCCATCCAAGCGTGAGATCTTGAGCTACCACCATACGCGCTTGCAGTACTACTAGAAGCACTATGTACTCCCCAAGGGTTTGACCAAGATGACGAAGTCCCCGTGGATATTCCGTATGCGACAGCCTACAGAACCTCCAGAGTCGTTCAGCTGCTCGACAATTTCGTGGCGTTCATGCAAATGTTTATGAAGCTGTCTAGTCGGGGTGAACCAAGGAAACTGTCGTTGATTGACCGAGGGTATTGCTAGAGTCAACGAGGTTGTGTGTGAGCGCAACTATCCGAGCTCCTAGGAGGCGCATATAGAGCACGAGAACGGCCAGCCTGTGCATACATGCGAAGTTGACGTGGATTGAGTGGGTGCACATACGTAGATTCGTCTCCCATTTTATGGGGAACATTCGTCTGGATTTTCAGCGCGCCCTTTTCGACTCGGAGCATGTACATGGATGCATGAGTATTTTGTGCGCGGTATATCGCGAGCTGATATAATGCAGAGTGTGCATGCGTCGTGAACTGAGTCTCGCAGCCAAGACGTCGACGCAGAGAAGACGAAATGCTTCGCCGATGTTGGCTGCTTGCGTGGACGTGAGACACGATACTATGCGTGTCTGCGGCATCCAGATATTCGACGGCTTTAACAGCGAGTGCGAGTTGTCTCAGAAACGCCCAAACGTATGCGTGTGAGTGTGGCGTGCCAGTGGTTCGAGTTGACAACGTTCATCTCCGATTTTGTGGAGAACATTCTTCTGGAGTATGAGGGCTCCCTGTTCGCGAGCGCACTAGCATTTTGTGTGCAGTATATTGCGAGATGGTCTAATGCGGATCGCATACTCGTCTTGGACCAGGTCCAGGCACTGCGTGAACGAACTATTAATAATAACAAGGATTTATGAAGCAACCTTGCGCGCCAGGAGACTCGGAGAGAGCCGAAACACCTTACTCATTGACATTTTGACACCGACACACCGTGATAGTGACCATTGGTGAGGATGGCATCGACGAATACCGGTACGTAGCGGTTCTGAGGAGTGATTGAGCAATGCTGACAGTTCAGTAAGACGAAACAATAGTACTTGACACTGGTCGTTCTCATTGGGTATACACAGTCGCTTTCCATCCTGACGGAAAGCACCTTGTGGGTGGGGATGCCAATGGGATTGGACGATGGCGACTGGCAGATGGTGAAGAGGTCGGAAGGCAAACAGAAATGAATGTGAATGCCATTTCTGTGTCGATGGATAACAAGTGGATAGTATGCGGGACTTATGACGGGGCAAGCGTGTGGGACACAGAGATGTATGAAAAAGTCATCGACGTGGAAGGCCAAAACGTGGTGCATGCTGTCGACGTGTCCCCTGATTCGACCAGGTTTGCCACCGGCAGTAATAACGGAGCGGACATTTGGAGCATCACAAGTGGGAAGAAACTCGTTGGCCCATTCGAACATGGCGATGATGTCATTGGGGTCAAATTCTCCCCAAATGGCGAGCACATCGCCACCGCCTGTTCCATTACCTTCATCCACATCTTCAACAGTCACAACGGCGATGAGCTCGTGACCATCAGAGCTGCCATACCCAACTGGGGGGCGATCACTCCGCTTGCATGGTCAGGCGACGGTCAGCAAATTTTTGCCACATCCCAGGACAACAAAATCAGGTCTTTCGACGTCTCAACAGGGTCTCAGCTCGTCGAATCGCCCATTCTCCGTGACGACGACCCCGACGCTGACAACGACGATATTATCCACTCTATCAACCTGGCTGCCAATAAGAAGTTCATTGCTACTTTCATAGGGCGTTCAATCTTGTTTCTGGACGCATCGACTCTGTCTCACATTGATCCTGCCATCAAGGACGGTGAAAAATTACGGTCTGTTGCCATTTCCCCGAACAGTAGCTATCTTGCAACTGGACGGGGTGATGGGAGAATCATTATCCATCATCTCAGCGACATTCTCCCGGATTCATATGGTCCTTTTAACTAATTTAATTAATCTAAATATAATAAAATTATTTTCATCTCAGATTTTGCACAGATTGCGTGTCCACTTGTTGACTTGACAAAGAAAGGGATCACCTACAAGCGACAACGAGGACCGTTTGGCGATCACAACACCATGCTTATAGGAATTTGTTGAAAGGGGCGGGTGCAGATGCCTAAATTGTGCCTTCATAGTCCTGGCACATCACCAAATGAGCTGAGCTGACTCTACCGTGTACATAAACCAGGAAGAACCTGGGGAAGCGAGTCCGCTCAAGGGTGAGGGGCAAAGCGAAGACGGGAATGATATCCTCGAGGTATTTCTTCGTTTGTTTCCCCCCTCGAAGCGAGTTCTTACGATGGCATAGGTTGAGGTGCCGTCGAGCGCGCCCGCTCCCCAGTTCGACTTTGACGAGGTTGGTGATCCCTTCATTTTTTTCCATCCTGCCATGTTAATGTTGCTGGAGCCACCATCCCCGACTTCCTCTACCGATCACCGAGAGGGTGAGATGCCGTCACTGGACCTATTTTATACTGATGACAGTCGTTAGGTGCTCATCCAGAGACATGTTCAAGAGGAAACATTGATACTGTTGAGCCATCTCGGGGTCGTTCAATACTTAAGAAGTTCCTACGAAGAAAGAGTAACAAGGGCTCAGCTTCACATAAGCCCGATCGACCTTCCAAGAAGTCGCGCCAACCTGCCAATCGTCGATCTCGTTTACAGTCACCAGTGAGAGTGGATGACACAAACAAGGGACCTTCGTGGATGGCAGCAGCTAAACGTAAGCCGGTGAGTGCTCTTCCTATATGGACGATCGGATGCGGGACGTCTAACATATCATCTTAGCGAACGGTCGCAAAAACCCCCGGGAAGCCAAAGGTTTGTCGTTTGTCGGATTTGTATTTGAGGGACTCATCACACGTTACAGGATAAATCATCTCCTAAGGCTACTGTTCCCAAGGACCCAAACGAGGATCCTTCCCGCAGTGGACGCGATCCTGTGGATGCAAGGGAAGCGAATCCAGTATGTTTTTTTCTCATGATGGCAGAGTTCGTCACGACCCCTCACGTCCTATTAGATGCAACAAGCGAACGATCCATCTCATCCCTCAGCAGGGGAGGTCCATTTAACGGTGCGCGTTACGTTGTTTTACCCTACTTGGTTAGACTTAGAGAGTCGATCAGCATCAAGAAGAAAGAGGCATCTCTACCCTTTCGATCTCATTTCCCACGTGGTTGCTGTGTTTTCGCTCAGGTACACATGATGGGGCGCACTAATCTGGGTGACCCAAGTAGATACCACGTTGAATCACCAGTATGTCGACATCGAACAAACAGTTCTCTGATTCACACCACCTCGCAGTATCAGTATGGATCCTGATGACCTCGTCCATGATTAAACTTGGTGGGATTTCCAGTCAAAGATCACTGACAAAGCTTGAAGCTTGAAGCTTGAAGTCTCGATGCACGTGGGAATTGCAATTGGGCAATATCTGATTGGTTAGAGCTGTCGCGAGGAATCGTCGCGGCCACGTGAACTCGCGCCGCACTGCGTGCACTGTCAAACGAAGACGCGACTGTCGAGTCGTTCGTTTGGATGTTCCCGTCAAGAACGTATCCCAATAAATACGTCTGTCGACCTTACATTCAAAGCACGAAGACGGCTTGCCTGCCTGTACACGCTAAGTTGACGTGGTTTGAATGGGTGGCAGACATGGATATAGTACCTCTCACTCACGTGGAACATTCGTCTGGAGTTTGAGTGCGCAGTTTTCGACAACATGCTGGGATGCATCCATACTTTGTGCGCGGCATGTCGCGAATTGGTGAAATGTGGATTTTACACTCCTAATGAACCAAATCCCGTAGCCGAGACATGATGAGCAATCGCAGAGTGTACTTGGGGAAGACGAGACGTTTCGGCGATGCTGACTGCTTGTCTGTGAGTCATTGCAACGAGGTCATCTAACTGGAATCCAAGCGAGAATGAGCACCAAGGACACAAGGCACTGCATGAACAGACCAAATTAAGAATAATAAGGAACCCGAGTGTTTAGTGCATATGAAACAACTTTGCGTGCCAGAAGTAACCAACATACCCTGTTCCTTGACAGTTTGACACTGACAATTGACGAGGATGTCATCAACGAATACTGGTGCGTAGCAGTTCTCAGGAGTGATTGAGCCACACTGACAACTCAGTAAGACAAAACGACAGTACTCGACACTGGTCTCTGACTATGTATACGCGGTCGTATTCCACCCCGACGGAAACCATCTTTTGGGCGGAGGTGAGGATGGTATTCAATGGTGGCGACTTGCGGATGGTCGGGAGATCGCAAAGCAAACGGGAATGAGGGTGTACGCCATTTCGGTGTCGAGGGATCACAGGTGGATGGTGCGTGGAACTGACAAGGGGGCAAACGTGTGGGACACAGAGATGAATCAAAAAGTCATCGACGTGGAAGGGACAAACGCGGTGTAGGTGGTCGATATCTCTCCTGATTCGAGTCTCGACCAGGTTCGCCACCGGGACTGGAATGGGTGACGACAAAGCGAGCGTCTGGAGCATCGCAAGCGGGAAGAGACTCGTTGGCCCACTCGGACATGGTGATAGCGTCACTGGAATCAAATTTTCGCCGAATGGCGAACACATTGCTACTACCTGCTACAATGGTTCCATTCGTGTCTTTGACAGTTGAAGCGGTAACCAGCTAATCAATATCAAGACCACCACATCACCAGTCGCCGCAACCACTCTGCTTGCATGGTCAGGCGATGGCCTGAATATTTTTGCCACATACTACGACAAGAAAATCAGGTCTTTCGATATCTCTACCGGGTCTCAACTCGTCGAATCTCCCATTTTGCATGACGGCCGCACCCACGTCCACTCTATCGCTCTTGCGGCCAACGGAAAGTTCATTACTACCATCTCACGGGGTTCCGTCTTATTCCTTGACACGTTGTCACTGACTCCGATTGACCCTGTCCTCGAGGACAGTGAAGAGTTACGGTCGATCGCCATCTCCCCAGACAATGGCTATCTTGCGACTGGACGGGGTGATGGGAAAATCATCATCCATGATCTTGGCAAGATTATCCCGGACTTGTATGGTCCATTCCATGTAAGTATTCGTACCTTCGTAGTCCTGTGCGTGTTGGATAAGCCCCATTCTGCCACATTGACAAAATACATCAGGCATCTACTCGCGAGGAAGCACAACAAGACGGCAACGATCCATCCGACTCTAGTCTAGTAGGAGTTTGTCATTCTGCCACCGAAAGAGCTGCGCTGACGGTACTGTGTACACAAACCAGGAAGAACCTGAGAAACCCAGTCCGCTCGAACCCGAGGGAGACAACCAAGACGGTAATGGTGACCTCGACGTATGAGTTCGTTTGTTTCTCCATTGAAGCGAGTTTTAACGATGACATAGATTGAGGTGCCGTCGAGCACGCCTGTTCCCCAGTTCGACTTTGATGAGGTTGGTGACCACTGCATTTTTTTTCTTCCTGTCGTGTTGACGCTGCCGGAGCCACCGTCCCCGACCTCCTCTGCCGATCACCGAGGGGGTGAGATACCGCCACTAGGCCCATCCCACTCGTCAGATGACCCGCCAGTGGCCTCGCTTCCAGAGGCACGTCTCGAGCCATCTCAGGGCCATTCAATATTCAAAAAGTTCCTCCGGAGAAAGACTGACATGGACTCAGCTTCACATCAGCCCGATCGACTCTCCGACAAGTCGTGCCAGCCAGCTGATTGTCGATCCCCTTCACACTCCCCAGCGGGAGAAGATGTCGCAAATAGGGGCCCTTTCCATATGGCTGCAGGTCAACGTCGGAAGGTGAGTGCTCTTCCTTGATAGATGAATAAATATGGTGTGTCCAACATATTATCTTAGCGAGCGGTTGCGAAACCTGTGATGAAACAACAGGTTAATCGTTCCTCGGGTTTGTATGCAGGGGACTCATCACACATAGCATAAATCGTCTTCCAAGACTGCTGTTCCCAAGCGTCCGAACGTAGGTGCTTCCCGTAGCGGACAACGTACTGCAGATACAAGGGAAGCGGATCCGGTGCGTCTTTCCTGGTGATAGTGGACCTCGTCACGAACCGTCACACCCTATTAGACGCAACAAGCGAACGATCCATCTCATCTCTCAGCAGGGGAGGTCCATTTAACGGTGCGCGTTCCGTTGCTTTAGCCTAGATTGTTAGACTTAGAGTCGATCAGCATCAGGAAGAAACAGGCATCTCTACCCTTTCGATCTCGTTTCCCACGTGGTTGTTATGTTTTCGCTCAGGTACACACGATGGGACGCATTGATCTGGGCGACGCAAGTAGATACCACGCTGAATCACGAGTATGTCGACATCGAACAAACAGTTCTTTGAGTTCGTGCCACCTCACAGCACCAGTACAGATCCTGATAACCCCGTCCATGATTAAACTCGAGGGGATTTTCGCTCAAAAATTACCGATGAAGGCTAGATGCGCGCGGGGATTGCGGTCGGAGGACAGTGTCTGCTTGATTCAAGTTGTTTGCAAACCTAAGGAATTATTGCAAGCATGTGAATTTGCGCCGCACGGCATGCACTGTCAAATGAAGACGCGACGATCGAGTCGTTCGTCTGCATGTCCCCCTCAAGAACGCATCCAAGTATTATGTCTGTCGACCTTACATCCCTCGTTTGTATCAAGAAACAATGACGGGTGTGTAGTGTCAGGAAATGACAAAACAACACATGAGTTGAGAACCCGATCCAAATCGAGAGCAAGAGAGAAAGTGAGAGGAAAAAGGGGGCGTGTGTGATCAAGCCAAACGAACGAGAAGGCGTTCCAAAACAATGCTAAAGATGCGCCAGGGTCATGATACAAGCCAAAAAAAAATAGAAAAGGAGAACATCAGGAGAGTAATGGAGAGAAAGCACGTGAAGGAACTCGATGAGGGTATAGAAGCAATGGAGTGCAAAACAATGCTGTAAGAGATTAGAGAACATAAAATCGTTAAACGAGTGACTGTGGTAAGCGTCATTGCGACAAGAACGTACACATTCTGAGTGCGATGTCGGTCCACGAGAACCGAGATGCGGAGAGCGGGTAAGACGAGGTGTGATCTGCGCAGGGTAAAGATGAGACGTTACGGGCCGTTCTTCCAGCTCGATGGTGGTGCCGCCCGAGTCTGAGGCTGCTGGGCTCCTCCCAGTCGCCCTGAGGATGTCGACGAAGGTGTAACGCCTGTCCAAACGTGAGATCTTGAGCTACCACCATACGCGCTCGCAGCACTATTAAGAGCACTATGTATTCCCCAAGTAGTTCAACCAAGACGACGAAGTCCTCGTGGATACTCCGTACGCGACAGCCTTCAGGGCCTCCAAATTCCTTCAGATGTTTGACGATTCGGAATGTTTATGAAAGAATCGGGTCTGGGTGAACCAAGGAACCTGTCGTTGACTGTCCGAGAGCATTGCTAGGGTCAACCATTCGACCTCCCGGGAGGTATATATGAAGCACGAGTACGGCCGTCGGCCAGCTTGCGCATACATGCGAAGCTGATGTGGTTTGAGTGAGTGCGCAGACGTAGATCCGCCTCCCATTTGATGAGGAACATTCGTCTAGAGTTTGAGCGCGCCCTTTTCGACAGCGTCCTAGGATACATGCATATTTTGTGCATGTCGTAAGTTGGTCGAATGTGGATTATACACTCGTCGTAGACCGAATTTCATAGTCGAAACATGACGAGCGATTGCAGGGCGTACTTGGGAAGTTTCAGCGATGCTGACTGCTTGTCTGTTCATCGCAATGAAGTCACCTAACTAGACGAATATAAGAATGAGCACCAGGGACACGAGGCACTGCGTGAACAGACCATATTAAGAATAAGGAAATGTGTTTACGAAGCGAGTCAAGCGATCGACTTTACGCGCCAGCCTGAGGAGTAAACTAACACACCTTGTTCCTTGACATTCGACAATTGTGTACCATTGGTGAGCATGTCGTCGACGACTACCAGTGCGTAGCAGTTCTGGGGAGTGGTTGAGCGATGCTGACAATTGAAATAAGACCAAATGATAGCACTCGACACCGGCCGCTCTGGATTGATATATACAGTCGCTTTTCACCCTGACGGAAAGCACCTTTTGAGCGGCGGTGAGGATGGGGTTCGACGATGGCGACTTGCCGATGGTCAAGAGGTCGGGAAGCGAACGGGAATAGATGTCAATGCCATTTCCGTGTCGAGGGACCACAAGTGGATAGTGCTTGGGACTTTTGACGAGGGGGCAAGCGTGTGGGATGGAGAGTTGCATGAAAAGGTGATCAACGTGGAGGGCACAAATTACGTGGGTACGATCGATGTCTCTCCTGATTCGACCAGCTTTGCCACCGGGACTGGAGCGGGCGACAAGAAAGCGAACATTTGGAGCATCACAAGTGGGAAGAGACTCGTTGGCCCACTTGAACATGGCGATACTATCACTGGAATCAAATTTTCGCCGAATGGCGAGTTCATCGCTACTACATCCTACAGAAGCTCCATTCATGTTTTTGACAGTCGAAACGGTAGTGAGCTAATCAATATCAAGACCACCACACCAGCACTCGCCACGACTACTCCCCTTGCATGGTCAAGCGATGGCCAGAACATTTTTACCACATCCCAGGACAAGAGAATCAGGTGTTTCGACATCTCAACCGGGTCTCAGCTTCTCGAATCGCCCGTTTTGGATGATAGCAGCAACTACGTCGACTCTATCGCTCTTGCCGCCGACGGGAAGTTCATTGCTGCCATCACACAGCATTCTGTCCTGTTCCTGGACACATTGTCACTGACTCCGATTGACCCTGTCATTGAGGGCAGTGAACAGTTACGGTCGATCGCCATATCCCCGGACAATAGCTGTCTTGCGACTGGATGGGGTGATGGGAAAATCATCATTCATGATCTCGGTAAGGTTCTCCCGGACTCGTATGGTCCATTCCATGTAAGTATCTGCATCTTCATGGTCCTGGCATGTCATATACGCCCATTCTGTCTCCCACATTGACAAAATACGTTAGGTATCTACTCGCGAGGAAGTACAACAAGACGACAACAATCCACCCAGCTCTAATCCGGTAGGATTTGTCATTCCGTCACGAAAAGAGCTGTGCTGACTTTATTGTGTACGCGAACCAGGAAAAACCTGAGAAATCCAGTCCGCCGGAGTCCAAGGGACACAGCAAAGACGGTGATGGTGATATCCTCGACGTATGAGTTCGTTCGTCTCCCCATTGAATCGGTTTTCACGATGACATAGGTTGAGGTGCCGTCGGGCGCGCCCGTGCCCCAGTTTGACTTTGACGAGGTTGGTTATCACTGCATTATTTTCCTTCCTGTCGTGTTGACACTGCCGGAGCCACCGTCCCCGACCTTCTCTGCCGATCACCGAGAGGGCAAGATACCACCACTAGGCCCATCCCACTTGTCAGATCCGCCATTGGCCTCACTTCCAGAGGCGCGTCCTGAGTCATCTCGGGGCCATTCAATATTCAAAAGGTTCCTACGGAGAAAGAATGACATGGACTCGGCTTCACATAAGCCCGATCGACTCTCCAGCAAGGCGCGCCAGCCTGCTGATTGTCGACCCCCCTCCCACTCTCCAGCAGGAGAGGATGCCATAAATGAGGGCCCCTCATGGATGGCCGCAGGTAGACGTAAACCGGTAAGCCCTCTTGATAGACGATCGGTTGCAGCGTCTAACATATCATCTTAGCGCACGGTCGCAAGAACACCCGGAAAGAAACAGGTTCGTTGTTCCTCGGATTTGTATGCAGGGGTTCATCACACGTTACAGCATAAATCACCTCCCAAGGCCGCTGTTCCCAAGCGTCCGAACGAAGCTGCTTCTCGTAGTGGACAAAGTGCTGCGGATGCAAGGGAAACGGACACGGTGGGTCTTTTTCTGGTGATGGTGAACCTCGTCACAATGGTTCACGTCCTATTAGGCGCAACAAGCAACCAATCAATCTCAACCATCAACCGGGGGAGTCTATCTAACGGTGCGCGTTACATTGCTGTAAACTATACTGTTAGACTTAAGGTGGATTAGCATCAAGAAGAAACAGGCATCTCTATCCTTTCGATCGCATTTCCTACGTGGTTGTTGTGTTTTCGCTCAGGTACACATGATGAGACGCATTAATCCGGGTGATGCAATGCAGTACATGCAGATATCATGCTGAATATTGAATATTCTGAATCGTAAGTATGTCCACATCGAACATACAGTTATTTGAGCTCGTGTCGCCGCGCGGCATCAGTACGGATCCTGACAACCCCCTCTATGATCAAACTTGGTGGGATGTCCACTCAAAGGTCACCAATGATTGATGAAGTTCGGATGCATGCGGGGATTGGGATTGGATGATATCTGACTGATTAGAGCTGTTGCAAGCCGAAGGAATCATCGCAGCGACGAGAACTTGCGTTGCAGTGCATACACTCCCCAGCATCCAAATTACAAATATGTTTGTTGACCTTACATTCCTCGTTTATACCAAGAAAAAAAAGATGGATATATAGTGTCAGCAAACGACAAGACGACGAATGCGATCATGAGAGCTGAATCCAATGGAGAGCCAGTGAGGAAGTGAGAGATAAAACGACGTACATGATCCAGCCAAACCTAGAAATGCGCCAGGGTCATATATGATACAAGCCGAAAAAAAGAAAAGAAAGAAAGAAAGAAATGCAAGGAGGACGTCAACAAAATAGTAGAGAAAGGGAAAAGCAAGCGAGACAAGTCGATGTGAATATATATAAAAAAGGCGTAAAATAATGCTGAACGACGATGAGCTGTCGACAGAAGGACTGGCGCCGGTGGAGATACAGATTGCACGGTCTAATTGACTGGGGGGGGGCTTAGTACTCTCTGTCCCAAGAGAATAAGCCTGGAGACTTTTTATGTGCCGAGCAGCTGGCAGCGAATGAGATTTGCTACAGACGTCAGAAGAGGTCAGTCTACTGGGAGTACCAAGATGATGATTCATTAAGACGCGAATGGACAGATTGGAGTTATTAATTGTAGATGCCAAAAAGGAACAACTTTCCAGGAGGAAGGACAAGACCATAATCGGATGTCAGACTTGATATGAACGGAAGAGATGTTGCATAGGTTAGGTGATGCGGTAGCCGGCCGGTATCTGGAGGGAGGCCGGAAGAGACAGTTTGTATCTCCACGACGGCGGCAATTATGTGGCTAAATAGGAAATAAACATGACAGAAACCGAGTCTTGAACTCTTCATTACACATATTGACGAAGCGCGGGAGGAAAGGTTACATCGGCTGCTCGATCCACCGTCCTCCAGTTCAAACGAATCTTGGACGTCAGTGGAAGTACTGCGGCAGTTCGTGAACGGAGTTGTTGATTTTGCCTGTTTATCGGAATATCAAAATACGGTGCTTTCGCCCTCCCTTGGATGTCAGCACATTAGACAACATCCAAGTCGTGCGTTCGACTACATTGAGGCACGTACCGCATTCGTAGCAATCGGTAGGATCCGTTCCAAACACCTTAGGATAGCATTCGAGAATAATCTATGAAGATTCTATCGCTTTCACGCAGATGTCTGTGAGCAGTCGTGGAGAACCAGGGAACTTGTCGCTGAGCATCCGGTGGCATTGGGAGTGTCAACGATGTGTGAGCGCAAGCATTCCAGCTTCCCGAAAGGCGAATTGTACACTCGTCATGGACCGAATCCCGTAGTCGACATGACGAGCAATTGCAGACCATGATCCATCCTTGGAAAAGCAGGAAGGTCTCATCGACGCTGACTGCTCGTCTAGTCACATCATAACGTGGTCAGCTAACTTGGATCCGAGTAGGAATGAGCACCAAAGACACGAGAGAAGACCTGTGTGAAGTTGTAAACAGACCAAAGTTTCTTGAGAATAAGGAAACTCGTTTATCGAGCAACCGTGAGAAGCACGGTGCTGTGACGATCAACCCGAAACACCTTGCACCTTGATATTTCGAAACCGACGATTGTGTACTTGCACTGGTGAGGATGTCGTCAACGAATACCGGTGCGTGGCAGCTCTGAGGAGTGATTGAGCAACGTTGACAATTCAGAAACCTAATGACAGTACTTGATACCGGTCGCTCCGGATGGATATACGCAATCGCTTTCCACCCTGACAGAAAACACCTTTTGGGCGGCGGTGAGGATGGGATTCGACGATGGCGATTTGCAGATGGTCGAGAGGTCGGAAAACAAGCTTCGAGAACAGAAGTGGACGCCATTTTTGTGTCGAGGGACCACAGGTGGATCGTGTGTGGGACTGTCGAGGGAGCAAACGTGTGGGACACGGTGATGAACGAAAAGGTCGTCAGCGTGGAGGGCACAAACTGGGTGTGGGCAGTCGATGTCTCACCTGACTCGACCAGGTTTGCCACTGGAGTTGCAAACAAGAGAGCAAGCATTTGGAGCATCACAAGCGGGAAGAGACTCGTTGGCCCGCTCGAACATGATGACGGTGTTACTGGAATCAAATTCGCGCCGAATGGCGAGCACATTGCCACTGCCTGCTACAGTGGTTCCATTCGTGTTTTCGACGGCCGAAACGGTGACGAGCTAATCAACATCAACGTCACCATACCACCAGTCGTCGCAACCACCCCGCTTGCATGGTCAAACGACGGCCAGAACATTTTTGCCACATCCTACGACAGGAAAATCAGGTGTTTCGATATCTCTACCGGGTCCCAGCTTGTCGAATCGCCTATTTTGCATGACGGCCGCAACTATGTCCACTCTATCGCTCTTGCTACCAACGGAAAGTTCATTGCTACTATCGCACGGGATTCTGTCTTGTTCCTGGACTCGTTGTCACTGACCCCGATTAACCCTGTCATTGAGGGCAGTGAACAGTTACGGTCGCTCGCTATATCCCCGGACGATAACTGTCTTGCGACTGGGTGGGGTGATGGGAAAATCATCATTCATGATCTCGGCAAGATTCTCCCGGACTTGTATGGTCCATTCCATGTAAGTATCTGCGCCTTTATAGTCCTGGCATGTCAAATAAGCCCCGTTCTGTCTCCCATATTGACAAAATACATTAGGCATCTACTTGGGAGGAAGTACAACAAGGTGACAACAATCTACCCGACTCTAATCCGGTAGGAGCTGATCCTTCCGTCGCCAAATGAGTTGTGCTGACTCTATACGTACGCAAACCAGGAAGAACCTGGGAAATCCAGTCCGTTGGAGTCCAAGGGACACAGCAAAGACGGTGATGGTGATCTCCTTGACGTACGAGTTCGTTTGTTTCCCCATTTAAGCCAGTTTTCACGATGACATAGGTTGAGGTGCCGTCGGGCACGCCCGTGCCCCAGTTTGACTTTGACGAGGTTGGTGATCACCGCATTTTTTCTTCCTGTTGTGTTGACGGTGTTGGAGCCACCGTCCGCGACCTCCTCTGCCGATCACCAAGAGGGTGTGATACTGCCACTGGACCTGCCCCACTCGTCAGATGCCCCGCCAGTGACCTCCCCTGCAGAGGCACATCCTGAGTCATCTCAGGGTCGTTCAATATTTAAAAAGTTCCTACGAAGAAACAGTAACAAGGACTCGGGTTCACACAAGCCCGAGCGACTCCCCAGGAAGTCGCACCAGGCTGCTGATCGTCGATCTCCCTCCCACTCCCTAGCGAGAGAGGATGCCATAAATGAGGGCCCTTCATGGATGTCTGCAGGTCAACGTCAGAAGGTGAGTGCTCTTCCTTGGTAGACGAACGGATACGGTGTAATTAACATACCATCTTAGCGAGCGGTTGCAAAGCCCGTAATAAAACAACAGGTTCGTTGTTCCTCGGACTTGTATGCAAGGGACTCATCACACATTATAGCATAAATCGTCTACCAAGACTACTACTCTCAAACAACCGAACGTAGGTGCTCCCGGTAGCGGACAACGTCCTGCGGATACAAGAGAAGCGGCCCCTGTGCGTCTTTTTCTGGCGATGGTGGAGCTCGTCACGACCGCTCACGTCCTATTAGGTGCAACAAGCAAACGATTCATCTCACCCCTCAGCAGGGAGGGTCCAACTAACGGTGCGTGTTAGTCTACTTTCGCCTACATCGTTAGACTTACCGTGGATCAGCATCGAAAAGAAACAGGCATCTCGACCCTTGCAATCTCGTTTCCCACGTGGTTGTGTTTTCGCTCAGGTACACATGATGGGATGCATTAATCCGGGCAATTCGATGCAATACATGTAGATACCACACGGAATTGCGAGTATGTGCACATCGACGATGCAGTTCTTTGAGTTGGTGTCGTCTCACAGCGTCAGCACGAATCGAGATGAGCCTGTCCATGATTGGGCTCGCTGGGATATTCATTCAAAGATTACCGATGATGTCCACGTCCACGTGGAACTTGTGATTGGAGGACAGCGTCTCGTTGATTAGAGTCTGAAGAATCATCGCAAGGACGCGAACTTCAGCTCAATTGTATACACTCGAACGACGATGAAGCATTGTGTCATTAGTCTGCTCGTTTCCCCGCAAGAACATATTAAAATAGATATGCTTGTCGACTTCCATTCCCCGTCTGTATAAAGAAAAAAAATGGCGGATGTGTAGGGCTAGAAACCGATAAAAGAACGAATGAAAACACGAAAACACGCGAGAGCGAGAGCGAGAGATAAAGTGAAAAACAAAAACAAAAAAAGACGTGTATGATCGAACAAAACGAACGACAAGAGGGTCACAAAATGATGCTAAAAACGCGCTAGGATCCTGATGCAGGGTATTATGGAAGCAGAACACATTCATTAAAATAGGAAAGAAAGGGAACGGCAGGCGAGACAAGTCGATGGGGATATAAAAAAGGGGGTGGAAAATAATACTGCGAGAAATTAAGGGAAACAGGATGATTAAACGAATAAATGTAGTGACCGTTGTTGCGGCGAAATGTACTATACATCACGGGTAATGATGTTGTGCATGTGAATCTAGATCAGGAAGCAGAGGGTAAGGAAAGACAAGGTGCGAGCTTGATCCACCGTCTTTGTACGTCTAACCCGCTCACCAAATTTAATCGAGAGCGCGAGGTCGCCCGGCCATGTCCGCCATTTCTGTCGCTTGCAGGACAGATATTTGAATTGTGGTGCGAACAAGAGATCGCAGGTACTATTCGTATCTGGCCAGTTCGTCAATGTCGAGGGTCCAGCTAAGATCACGAGGGATGGAAACGTACTAGCTACATGGTGCGTAGATGTCCGCCAGCCCGAAAGAGCCTTGGACGTCGGTGGAAGTACTACAACAGTCCGTGAATGGGGTTGCCGATCTTGTCCGTTCATCGGAATCTCGAACTACACGCTTCCTGCCTGGGATGGCAGAAAAATACATTAGACAATGCTGTGCACTCGATTACACTAAGGCGCATACCGCGTTCGTAGGCTCCACGTCCGACATCACAGGGTAGCACTTGAGAGCAACCTCTGGCAATTCTGTCGCTAGTATCAACGCGGTTGTCGCTGAGCGCAACCATCCGAACACTGGAGAGACGTATGAGAAGGGCGAGAACGCCTAGCCTGCCACCCATAAAATGTGAATGTGAAGTGGTTCGACTTCGCGGGTGAACTTACATACATCCATCTTCTATTTTATGGAAAATATTTGTCTGGAGTTCCACGCGCCCTTTTCGACAACCAACTGGGATGCGCGCGGTATGTCGCGGGTTGGTCAAATACGGTTTGCATACTCGTCGTGAACCAGATCCCGTAGCCGAGACCTGGAATGGCTAGGAGAGGAATTCATGCCGGCTAGTTCCGGCACGGCGGTGTGGTTCGTGGGATCACACCTCACTGATGCTAAGTAGCCTCCTTCTCCACCCACCTCCACCCAAATCTAAGTCACCATCCTTTCGTTGGGTTACGCCCAGCACACCCGTTGTGGTCACTGCTATAGCCCACTCTCTTCGATAGCCAAAGTTGGTAGTTCACCTAATCGGCCTCGGAAGAGCGACGGTCGGGGTAGCGGTCAAGCCCCCTGATGAGAGCTTTCGCAGGCTCGAAACCGCACTAATCCTTGAAGAGGGGCGCCTGATGGGCACAGCAAACGAGATCGACAGCCTGAGTTGTCATCTTCTAGCATACTGACTTACTTCTAGAATCGCGCTTTGCACTCCCTAGAGTCCCAGCTTTGCGCACCCCGAGTATGTAAACCGAAACTCCTTACTCCTTAACATTTCGACAACTACAAGTGTACGCTATCAGTTAAGATGGCATCGACAAATACCGGTACGTGGCAGCTCCAAGGAGTGGTAGAGCAATGTTGACAACTCAGGAGTAGTACTCGACACTAGTTCCTCCGATTAGGTACAGTCACATCCCACCCCCATGGAATGCATATTTTGTTCGGGGGTGAGGGTGGGATTCGACAATGACGACTTGCAGATGGTCAAGAGGTCGGAAAGCAAATGGGAAGGACGTTGTACGCCATTTGTATGCCGAGGAGTAACAACCGGATAGTGTGCGGGACTCAGAACGGGGTAAACTTGTGGGACGGAGATCCGCATGCAAAGGTCAAGGGCAGACACGCGGTGCATGCTGTCGATGTCTCACCTGATTCTACCAGGTTTGCCACATTTACAGACACGAAACTGGCGTTTTTCCATTTGGCTCCAACTTATATGACTCTGAGAGTCCACGCAGCTTCCGAGATTTTCACGGATTTTACCAGACCGTCTATCGATGATTTGCCTATACATTGCCTGTCGCCAGACTAATTGGCTGTGGGCTGCTACCAAGTTGCCCATCCACGTTGCATCATCCCATGAACACCACTCTCAGTCGTCACATTGATCGTCGGATCCGACTACGCAGTACGTCCTTGTCAGAGTCTTCACGCACCAGAGGCCCACGGTCATTGACAATCTCGCCAGGCTAAAATATTCAGCTGATGAGAACAATAACACCAGACGAGGGCATCAAACTAACCTGAACCGCAGTCTTGGCCTCACGCCGTTCTCTGTTCACTCGTGAGATCTATCTTTGCCTGATCCCGATCACGAATGGGATGTGGATGCTCAAACGTCACGCCCGGCTTCTTTGCATGTCCTCGAGCCTTTAACGTTGAGCTCGCATCACTGGAATCATCCTTTGACCGTACACCAATGTCGCTACCATCGCGCGGCATGAATGACGCACGTTCACTACTCATAGTAGAGCTCCCTACAGGACACTCCTCGGATAGAACTATTGCTTGCAAAAGGCATCGGAAGCATTGACTACGGAGGTACATAAGGTAGAGCGAGGGCAACCGGGCGTGTAGTCTTCCTTGACCCAACGGGAGTCGGGTATCGAATGAACCAGAGGCACAGGTGGAATGCAAGAGGAGGTTTCGCTTGCTGCGCGTCCGCGATGAATGACGTGGCATCTCTGACTGGCGAGACGGACTTACACCGTCCACACCTGGATGTCCCAGCCAACCCCCCGACTGGATCTCGGCACACTCTGCTGGTTCCCCTGGTGGTTCTCCTCGGTAACTCTCTTCTGCTTCTTCCACGGATGACCTCAAAGGCTTCGTTGGCAAGGAAAGTGCGCGCTCCCATTCACTACAAATACCTGGTATGCTCGTCAAGAAGAAATCTTGCAAACGTTCGATGCGCGGCACAACACAGCCTCCGCCTCCTATATATACACCCAGACGCAGCGTCATTGACGCTCAACATCAAGCTGGTCGCCACGAGGACTCTTTCATCCCAAGACCGACTACAGTCGTCGAATCTGCTACGTCATTTGCACCCCAGAAAGTTCAGTCACAAGAGCGTTTTGGAGTAGTAAACGACGGTGACGCTAAATCCGTTCGTTCTGCGACAAATTCGGGGTCAAAAAGGGCATGAGAACAACGGAGGCAACATACGGAGTACCCATGTCCTACCTGCCTCAAGTATCACCCTTACCTCTTCTCCCTACCCCACTCCCTGGGTCAAACTCAGCATTCTCTGTGAATGACACCAAACCAACGGGAGACTCGTCGCATTCCATTCAAACACGTGTACACCAAGCGCCATCGACTCGCCCACCCGCTCGAATGCGCTCTCCAAACAAGTCACACACCGGGAGTGATCTCTCGGTCATCGGGTCCACTGTCACCAGTAATAAGCGAAACGCAGACTTTCATGAACTCTTTCCTAATATTCCCAAGGGAGACTACCTTATCGAGGGTGAGAACACTTCTCTCTCATGGGGTGCTTGAATCAGAACCCACGACTTAGATTATGAGTGTGCGCTGCAACAAGAGATTTTGATTCAAGGCCGGTTATATCTCTCTGAAAATCATATTTGCTTCCATGCCGATATCTTTGGTCGGATCGCCGACGTACGTGTCACCCCCAGTTGAAGTGCATCACATTCTGATCATTTTGCGACAGGTGTCTATTCCTATCCACGAGATTGCTGCACTGGAGAAGATGACCACGTCTGCCATCCCAAACGCCATACAGACCACGACCCGTCAAGCCGAATACACGTTTACATCCTTCCTTTCTCAGGATATGACCTATGATGCCATTGCTGACATCTGGCGACTCGCAGAAGACCAGCAGCCTGTGATCTCGATTGGTCATGACGACAAACCACCTAAATCTGAGCCGGTAGGAATTCCCCATTCCGTCACCAAAAGAATCGAGCTGACTCTATTGTGTACGCAAACCAGGAAGAACCTGAGAAAACGAGTCCAGCAGGGGGTGAGAGACACAGCGAAGACGGAAATGATATCCTCGAGGTATCTGTTCGTTCGTTTCTCCCTCGAGGCAAGGTTTCTCACGATAACATAGGTTGAGGTGCCGTCGAGCCTGCCCGCTCCGCAGTTCGACTTTGATGAGGTTGGTGACTACTTCATTTTGCTTTTACTGCCGTGCTGACATCGCTGGAGCCATCGTCCCCGGCCACTGCCTCCAATTGCCGGGATGACGAGATACCACTGAAACCATCCCATGGTATATCACACTCGTCAGGTGCTCGACAAGTGACATCCCCTTCGGAGGCACGCAGGGGGGGAACAGCTGACACCGCTGAGTCACCTTGGTACCGTTCAGTGTTTAGAAGGTGGCTCCGGAGAAAGCAGTCAGCTTCGCACGAGCCTGATCCACAATCCAAGAAGTCGCGCCAACCTGCCGATCGTCGATCTCCCTCACAGTCACCAGCGAGAGTGGATGGCCTGAACAAGGGGCCTTCGTGGATGGCCGCAGCTAAACGTAAGCCAGTGAGTGCCATTCCTTGATAGACGATCGGATGCGGGCTGTCTAACATATCATCTTAGCGAGTGGTCGCAAAAACAGTCAGAACGCCACTGGTTCGTCGCTCTTCGGATTTGTATTTGAAGCACTCATCACAGGATAAATTATCCTCCCAGGCTACTCTTCCCAAGCATCCGAACGAAGATCCTTCCTGTAGTGGACAACATACTACGGATGCAAGGGAAGCGAGCCCAGTGTGTCTTTTTCTGATGATGGTGAACCTGGTCACAATTGCTCACGTCTGATTAGGCGCAACAAGCAAACAATGCATCTCATCCCTCGGCCGCAGGGGTTCATGTAATGGTACGCTTCACTTTCCTGTCACCTATGTTGTTATACTTAGAGTGAACCAGGAAGAATCAGGCTACTCTACCCTTGCGATTATGTTTCCCACGTGGATTGTGTGTTGTCGGTCAGGTACACATGATGAGACGCATTGATCCAGGCAATTGATACATGTAGACATCGCACTGAAACACGAGTATATGCACGTTGACCATACAGTTATCCAAGTTTGTGTCATCTCGCGGCATGAGTATCAGTCCTCATAGGCCGTCCACGATCGAGCTGCTTGGATATTCACTCGATGGTCATTGATGGAGTCTACACATACGGTTATTGGGGTTGTAGGGCGATGTGAGATTGATTAGAGCTCGCTATACAATGTCGATTTCGACAGGGACGTACGTTAGGCTATCGCGTTCCTCCTACCTCAATGACGGGCTTTGTTTTATCCCAATCGATACTGAACTTGCACTGAACTGCGTACACTAATTAGTCTCCCCAAATGAGACCTAGAACGTCGCGATCAGAAGGTAGTCCTGATCATACGAAGCGTATACTCTCAGACAGCGCGACTATTGTGTCATTCGTCTGCCCGTTCTCCCTCAAGAACGCACCCAAATAAAGCTACCTGTTGTTACATTCCTTGTCTGTATAAGAAAAAAAAGACGGACGTTTAGTGTCAGAAAACGAGAAATGAATGAAATGAAATCATGAAAACGCGATAGAAATCGAGAGCAAGAGAAGATGAGAGGGGGAAAAAAGGGGCGACAAGTAACTGTACTTACTGGTAAGCATCGTTGCGGCAAAATCCCACGGCCGTTGACAATCTTGCCAAGCTAAAATATTCATCTGATTAGAATAATAACATCAGACCAGAACGTCAAACTAACCTCGATTGCAGCCTTGGCCTCGCTGCGTCTCCGTTGTATCGTTCTCGCGTTCTCTGCTCACCCGTGAGATCTGTCTTTGCCCGCTCCCGATCACGAATGGGCTGCGGATACTCAAACGCCATGCTCAGCTTCTCCACATATCCCGGAGCCTGTAACGTTCAGCCCACATCACAGTTGCATCGCCCCTGGACCGCACCAATGTCACTACCATCGCGCGGCATGAACAGTTGCTCGCGTCCACTAGTACTCGAGTCACCAGTAAAGTTCCCTACATGACACTGTCCTCAAATGGAACTATTGCGAAGTAATTTACTTGACGCCGAGGAGGACAATGATGACAGATACATACGGTGTGGGCGGAGGCTGCGAGCGACCCTCGGAAGCCTTATTGACTGCAGAGGCACATGAGATCGAGGGAGGGCGACCGGGCTTGTAGTCCCCCTTGACCGAGGAGGAGTCAGGTATTGAACGAATAAGAGGGACAGGTGAAATGCGAGAGGAACTACGCGACGCCGATGACCGCGCGGCAGATGAGAGTCATTGCGTCCGACTTGTCATTCTGAACAGCGGCCCCGAGCGGGGTTAACCATTGTTCACGCACGTTGTCAAGCACCTGTTTCAGGCCGACGGTGGGGGACATTGAATTGGGATTGTGAAAGCGATGGCGAAGTCTCAGCCGTACTGCGCCTTTGAGGGGCCGGTAAACGATGTGGGAGGTTCATGTTGCCGGATGGGAGTTGGTATGATGCAATCAGAGGGTAATTTGACAGATGGCTTGAGGAACTCGGAGAGTTGATCCGGTTCGTTATCCAGAGCAAACGGAATGGCATCCACAAGATCCTCACTAGCATCATTATTCAGTCCCTTAGCAGACACCCCGCCGCTAGATTCGCAATGATGCGCTGTAAATGCGGACTTGTTGAGTACAAAAATGTGTAATACTGCAGGCTTACAGCGCCTACAAGCCCAAGTCCTCCAATTGACATCTGGCCGTGAAACGTTGGTGAAACATTTAAATACTTCAAAAGTTTCCGGAGATTCCTCCAGTATTTTTACAATCCTCTTGTACAGGTCAATCGTAGTCTCCGAATGTCCAGCTTCGATTTCTTGGTACGAGCAGCTAGCGTGGAGATCTGGTTGGTTGTCCCACCTGGCGCTCTTCCTTGGTAAAAGGATAATGCATTGCTAAGATAGGATATAATTACAGTGTCAATCTGGGAGAGGACAAGTTACACACTTGGCGTTGTCGAGGAACGGCGCGACCTCTGGAATCGCCTGCGTGTAGTAATTCAGGGGAATCCCTCACGGGAACACGAAGAATCCAAAAGCTTTCCCGAAACCGGACAAAGTTTGCTGGTAATTGGGATGCTGTTGTGCAACATCTGCTCGTCGGGCCAGTAACATGTTCGCGGGGGTGGCTTCGACGGTGATATCTTCGTTGATCTCGTCTCGTGCTCTAGTAAAGTAGCGTGACAAAGTTCATTGTCGATGTGGTGATCAAATGAGAGGCAATCGACCGACTATCTAGAGGTCGGAGGCCCGATGAGTGATATCTGCGAATGCATTGAAGGCGCTATTCCCATGTGGTTCCCTCCTAATGAAGCGATCATAGAACAGACGCATGTTGGGTATCTCTTCTGAGAAGTGGTTAGTTGCATCGCATGAAGACGCTGCTCCCGGCCATCAGTGGTTCTCTCCTAATGAAGCAGTCATTGTCGTCCATTCGGAAGAGAGTTGCCTGACATAAGCAACTCTGTCACAGAACTTGTCCTTCGTGACATGTGACAATTGAAGAGTCTGACACCCCCTGTGGCGTGTTCGAAGCTTCCTTTGGAGTTCGACACCGCTCCACGCCGGATATATAGCTGGTCGCTGATCCCCTCCCTCCTCAGGTTTCCTTCTTCCCTTCTCCCATCCTGCCTTTGGTGGCTCTTCCACTCACCTCCTCGCACGCACGCACCCTCCCGAGTTATTGTCACAACACCAGCGCAGAGTTG
>JBBPQP010000121.1:0-47027 GCA_038092555.1 Boletus subgraveolens
GACCTGCGTAAAGAAGGCGTTACGTTCAAGACCATGGAGGACGCGAGACCCCTTCTAGGACCACGAAGAACAACGTTTCTTAAAGATTACTGCTCGCAACCCCTCCTACGAGCAGCAGGCAGCAACATACCACACGTAGCCGTTTCCGGTATGTACTATTTTGTACTTCGTTCATCTATTGTTGGACTAATGGTATGACAGCGAAAAACGGTTACGGACTGGAACCAACGATTTCTGAGCTCGTCAGGACAACAACCTCCGAGATCGAACGATACATCAAAGCCGATCCATCCTATGCTGCAGTGACCGGGCCGCAGAGCATCGAACGCGATGCGGTACTAAACATCGCTAGAACGGCCATGCGGGGGAACAATATTCAAGTTGAAAAAAAAGTGCATCTCACCATAGCGTACGCCTCATATAATCATTTGCAGAGCCAACCTCATATCCTTACAGACTAGCGAAGAAGGGTGAGTTCCTGTTACTCCCATGTTGTGGTTCTAAGCGTCGCCCAAGGATACCGGACGAACCCCGGCGCAAGCTTGAGGTTTTCCAATGATAAAGTGAAAGAGTACCTGCTCGGTATGCATCAAGGCATCATCCAGGTTTGGGATGTCTATGACCCAGAAATGGTGAGAAACTGTCCCTCTTTATGCTATGGTACTTGACACCGTAAAAGGCCTTACAAGATGATAACTTCAAAGCAGCTTTGTTGGACAGCCCAGTTCTTGGAGGGCAGGTTGCGTAAGTGGTTCATCTTCGGTCGTTGAGTACAGTTAAACTCTGACACTGGCCCTAGTAAAACCAACGTAAAATGCTTCATGGCATACATTGTTGACCTGATCTACATCATGAAGATCCTCCTCATCCTGCTGCCGCAATTTCAAAGATCCATCACCTTCCGGGATGTGGCTCTTGCAATGAAGGTTTATGAGATATCAATGTATAGAAACCGTGTTCACCTGGAAATTGGCGAATTCGGTACAAGCTTTGCGATACTGCCCAGAGGACGTGACGCAGTTCTGGAGAAAATTGAAGTGCTGAGCAGACAGTACAACATTACCGACGAGGAGGTTTCACGTTTACGGGTTCAGATTCACACTGCCGTGGTATGACTCCGCGTGGACCAAGATGAGAAGCTCGCGAAACGTGTCGGCGAGTTCCTAGTTGGACACACTCCTTGCATCAAGTTGGTGGTTGATGACCAAGGTTCTTTTGTTTCCATGGAATTGCATGTATGATACCTTCAGCGACGCTCGATTGCACTATGACCATGTGTTTTGAACCATTCGAGCTTATCGTTGGCGTCAAATGCTGTAACACGATTGAATGACCGCATCAGGAAAGCAACAAAATAACGTACTCAATCCACGACACTTTCGGGAGGCTCTCATTGGCCAAACAGACTGTAAGGGCCAGTCTGAGGGAGTACGGATTATGCTTGGTACATCAGCAAAACAGCTGAAATGAACGGCTGTTCAACGACTCTCTCGTAGTTTGCGAGCCCTCTCATTGGCTGGGGGGCACCTAAACGATCCAAAAGAGGGTCTTAAGGCACAAGTTACTGAATGTATTTCGCAACTATGCCTAAAATGGGTCCTCCAAAGCTGTTGGCAACTCGGCTATGTTTGCTGATGTAGTACTAGCAAATTAGGTGTCGAACCGCGGCGGATGATTTACATTAGTCTGGTGACCAGCCTGTCTATGAGGCAAGCCGTTGATAGACGGTCTGGTAACATTCATCAAAATTTTGGATGCAGAGTGGATTCTCAGGGTCACATGAGCTGGAGCCAATGAAAAAACGCAAGTTTTGTGTCTGTAAATTATTTGAAAACTAGTCATTATTGTTTTGAAAATAATGTGAAATTCAGCATATCTAATCAATCGTGCTTCAGCACAATGATGCAATGCACTCTTAACTTATTCCCCTGACATGGCACCATTACTCATTCTTACTACTCTCTTTAATTTGTCACTGGATGCTCTTTACAAAGTTGCTCATGAAATTCTTCATGACAAGACACCTCTAGAATACATATCAATGCTCTCGAATCAGGACAAGATGGATGCACTTTGTGCATGCCTACTCATTTATATTCTTAGCTCATCAACAATTGTTCCTCATGTTTTTCAACTGCAAGCCTCTCTCGCTACTCTCAATGGACAAGACTGTCGGAACTGTGGTATTATATTTCACATTTTCACATTCTATGTCCACAGTATCCTGATTCAGTATGCTATTCATATTCACTAATGGTTGACAGACCAATCTGGATCTTTACCAGATACAGTATACTGGCTAGGAATAAGTACTAGACTCTGATCTAGACTTAGACCAGCTCTAGACCCTTTCAGGTCTTACAGAGCACCTAGACCATTACAGTCCTGACAGGACATGACCTATGAGTCATGCAGTTCTAGACCATCACATTCTGTGACAGATATTGTGTCATACCCTTCACCCTGATGTCTAGACCATGACATCATGCCCTCTACCCAGGTTTCAGGGTATTCTGGGTCATACCAGGTGATAGGAGACTTCTATGAAGTTCTACAGGGTTCTACCCTTATCTATGATGTGATATTCTAGCCTTTACCATGTGGTCTAACTTATAGTGATAAGACCTCTTATCTATAGGTCTTAGGGCTTTACCATAAGGAGTTGTTCATATACATTCCAACTCCTCTTTAACCTTATACCTTAGAGTACTTATACCAGGCTGGATGCCCTACTATCTACTAAGGACTTTGAGACTTATCTCTACCTGTATTCCACACAGAGATCCTTAATAAGGATTTACTTTATTCCTTTCCTGTGTCCTTGTTCTAGTCCACAAGACTATGGGACTTGTGACACTTTAAGGAACTATCATCCTCAAGCTCACTCCTTCACTTACTCCAACACTGCTATCTGTTCTACTCTATTGAAGTAGAGACTAACAGTTGTCACTCACCACTCCTTGCCACTACCACCTCTTCACAGATCTGTGAGTAGCTCCCACTCAACCATTGTTCTCCATACTGCTGTCACCCCACATATTCCTCTGTGAGGACGCAGATAGTTCCAATACATACTATACATCCTGATTTGATTTTGTTGTTCTCCCTTGCCAACTCCATCTGTGAAGCAGATTGTAAGATGTGGGAGAGGATTGGACAAGACTGGTTAGTAATGTTGTCCATTGACAACACAAAGTTCCAATTCCTGAGGAAGTCTGGGGTGATCGCATTGATGGTTCCTCACAGTGCAATCTTCACTGCATCCATCTCATCATAGACTTTCTTGGTCACCAGGTCAATCACATAGGGTTCCATCCAATCAGAAAGTTGTTGGCGGCCACACTTGTCTTCATGTATGGCATCAAGGAGTTTTGCCAGCTTTCCACTGTTTGTCCCTTTTGGAAGTGTGTAGATTCAGTCCCGGTATAATGCATATTCTGGTTCATTCAGGTTGAAGATCTTGATCATGAAGTCAAGGAGTGAGATTCATCCAATCCACAGGATCTCCAAAGCGCACTGAATGCATTCCAATGACGAAAGACACTCCACCTGGCCAGATGAAATGTCCCTGACCCTTCCATGTGTTGTTGTGATGTTAGCATTGTTCAAGTGCATTTTCAGGTGCCAATCATGACTGTTGATGTCAGAGCAGGTAAGGGGACCTGCTAGCCAGGAGGGATCAAGGACGAGATGTGTGATGGGCAAGAGTACCTGACCGTTCACAAAGGGGCGGCAGATAGCACTTATCAAGACTTAGACAAGGCTTAGATAAGACTTAAGAATTTACATCAGGCTTATCTGGCTTCCACATGCTCTCAGACAAGTCTAAAATGGGCATGAGATGGAGTTTGCAGTCACGCGACCCTGAGAATCCGCTCTGCATCCAAAATTTTGATGAATGTTACCAGACCGTCTATCGACGGCTTGCCTCATAGACAGGCTGGTCACCAGACTAGATTTACATAATCTGCGCGACAAGGTTCGTCAGTCTCTCTCTGTACTCTGTGCTCACCTCAATCCTCTTCCAGCATGGCTTTGCCATTCCAGATATCGATTTCAAGGACAACGGATACCCCTCCGTGCCTCTCGGCTTGAAATTCACGAACAGACCCTCTTCGATGATTCTCACCTCAGGTGATACTTGCTCGGGATGACCCCCCGTGATCAACAGGAGATGCATAGTTTACCCGTGGTGCGCAAAGTTTCCTCAAACATGGTTCTTATTCTCAGTGTGGGTCGCAAGTATCTTGTGCCTTTGGTGCCTATTCTTGCTCAGACCCTTGCTAGGTGTCATCGTTGCGATGGGCAGGCAAGCAGTCAACATCAACATAACCGACTCCCTTGCCCTGTTGGCAGAGCTAGCCAGTCTTACCAGAGACCAGCAAGTGTTCATCACATCTTGGCTGCAGGATTCGTTTCACGACGGGTGTGCAATCCGCATTACATCCGCTCGCGACATGCTGCGCACAAAATACGCGTGTATCCCAGGATGTTTTCTGACAGGGAGCGCTCGTACTCTAGAAGAATGTTCTCGACGAGATCCGGAACTCGAACCGCGGCATATTCATATGTATATGTATGCGTGTTTCTAGAACAGTTCGCGCTTGCTGCCATAGACTGTCGAACAGGTGCACATCGCAGACGTACGTACGCGTCCCTCCGTTTCAATCCTTTCGAGTGGTAACGTTCATATACACAGCCTGTTCAAGGACGCCGGCAATGCTTTCGGATGCCCAATGACAAGTTCTCGGGTTCACCACAGGCGGGCTCCATCACAGGCATTTGCATGGAGGCCAGACATGCCAGAGATTCCTCTCAAGTGCAACGCTAAGTTGTTGGATGGGGATCCCGCCAACGCAGCACGCAGACCAGTATGGCTGAGTGCACATCGCATTCTCATACTTTCCGGTGGGAGGCATGTGTGATCCCCGTCGATACTTCATAAATGTTGCATGTGGAGTGAGATACAACGATGTTTTCATTAATACTCTCCCCTTTTTCTTCCGTTTGTTGCACTTTCACATCTTGATGGTAAGCACGTCGGCACTGCATTGCGCCAGCTGTATCCTCCGCGCCTCCAGAAAATCGGACCGAACGTTCAACCAATCATTATCATGATCAGGTCTGAGTGACTCCCAGTCGAGTCCAGAAAAGAAAGACCGAGGGAGACAAGGGCGGGTAGTTACGACTTATATATATAGGTTTCATCTGGTCGTATCTAGAGCAGCATTACAGAACGACTGCGCAAACGTCGTGGACGACCCAATAAGAAGTGCGACCATCTAAATCTAAATATCATGCCTGCTTAGCTGGGGGGCCATCTTTTAATTTCCCAATGCGTTTGTCCCCCAATAGCCGTCTTGCCCATTGTACATCTGATGCACCGTGCACCGTCCAGTTCTCCTCATCATGATCCTCTTTTCGAATCACAGCGCAGCCAAAGTCGACCATAACAGCCCTCGCGGGCTGTTCTGGAGGTGTGATATGTATATTGGTCATGGTGATGTCGTTGTGGACAACGCCGCGGAAAGGGAAGCTTTCAATAGTTCAGACCAGCTGCGCGCAGATATCGGGAGTGATGGCAGCGGAAGAGACGTCATAAAGGTTGGCAGAGGGTATATATTCAAGAACAAGGGTGGGTGGTTGAATGGGGCGTCCGTCTGGTGGTGGGAACTGGCTTGCCATGATAAGGCGCGGGATAGCGGACCCTTGTAGATCCTTCAAACGCTCGTAAGCTGTGAGCTCCGAATCGTAAGAATCCATCATAAGACAATGGGTAGCTAGGTCCTCTCCACTTAAATATTGGGGCTCATCTGAGTAGATTATCTCCACCAGCTCTTCGTTGGAGAGATTCGAGTTCTGTGGGCGAGCCAATGCAGCTGCCTGTTCGTTGGCGAGATTCCATTGGTACGATGGGTGTGAAGGTATCACGGCGATCCTCTCATCTAGAAAGCAAAGATCGTATATTTTTATTACCACCTACTTGCGATCCTCTCGGGTTTGGCGAACACAACAATGCTTTTTGTAATCGGCGTAGACAGTTTACAGACGGTGAAGCTGACTTCAAGTTTGGGGCGATCGAAAGGTTTCGACGAGATCCTCTGACCCGGAAAGAATAGTTTGAGCGCCTCGTCTGTAGTAGAAAGCCTGGGCTGAATTGGTCGAACCAAGAGAACGTAGCCTGTTGTGGCGTTGTCTCATCTCACCTCGACTTTGATTCGTCCAGCAATGCTATCCCCACTAAGTAACGAAATAGATGGCCGAGTGTAGGTCGGTAATAGTTTGCATTGATACTCACGATAAGTGCTCCCGTCAACTGTTTCTGAAAAGAAATAGCTGGCTCCTGGCAGTGACACACAATGAGTGCTTTGCCTAGTATGCGCTGGCACGCACGTGTGGTGTATCACGTGACGATATTAACGTAGCGGGAGAGTGTTGGTCGTGTACTAGCCGCTGCGCGTGTGCTCCTGCCAGTTGATGGCAGAGTCCAGCTGTTCAACGAGTCAGTCACTCATCATTAATGTTTCCTTCCTCGTCCGCTCATCAGACCCGTTGGAAACGCCCCATTGCCATACACAAGAACTCACTCCCACCTTCCGTCTCATTTGTTGTTGCAGAACCCCAACAAACACGTTCGCTAGCCTTTGCAACCGACAATCTACCCAACATTCTACGTAGAGCCATGCCGCCTAATCCTTCTCAGTCAAATACTGCTCCGGTGACCATCGAGAATCACGACCAATCATCCACCGCCGACGACTCCCCCGAGTCACCTCCTGTAAACGCTGTCCATGAGTCGGACCAATCAGTGCTAGGTGCAGTCTCGATCACGCCTCTCTTCAGGCGTGGCACTCAACTGATTGATCGTGATAAGTCCCTCAAGGTCCCACACTAGCCACACCGCCAGACTTTACTCCTGGACCAGACCAAGTCCCTGCAACTCTTCATGTTGATCAGCCCTCACCTCCCGTTGACCCCTCAAACACTCCAGCGGCTATCTCCCAAGATCCTGTTCCAACCCCATCCCTGTCTAATAAGCGCTCATGGTTCGATGTGTTCTCCTGGTCGAGCGACAAGGGGACGTCCACCGCAGAAGTAAAGGTTGAAACGCATTCCGCACCGGAGGGACTAGACACCGTGCACATTTGTACAGAGTCATCCGAAAACAGACCTGAACCTTATTCCTTTGAAACCATTAAACCGGCAGACTCAACCGTCGCAGTTGAAGATTCCAGTCCTCGTACAGAGTTTCAGTCACTACCTAACGAAACTACGTTACGATCCCCGCATTTCCCATCGATCTCACAGCCAGAGCTTAACAATATCGATACCCCCTCTGTACGCGAGGAACAACTGGTTTCTCTCCCCTCGCTGAGTCCTCTGTCACAGAATTGTCCAGTACCTCAGACTCAAGATGCTATTTGTCCTCCCGTTGCTCCTAACTCCGTGACAAGTATTTTTGCGTTCAACTTTCCCGTGTTCGCAAAGTCCAGACCTTCACTCGAGACCACGTTCACACCACCTCCACGGGATCCACCCGCCGAACCCTCTTGTGAACCCACCATTGCTACGCCAGGTACGGACATCCCTGTTATATTATTATAGATTTTGGATTTCATCACTGCACCCTGGATAGATCCCAGAAATGCGGCATTGGTGAATATGGCCGAACCAGCTCATACGCCATCCGACTCCACCACACATGTTTCACAATGCGGCAATCAATCTCTTAGCCAGCCAACCGCAGTAACCGAGCTTCGCACGAGTACGTGGTGGACATATCTGGGAGTGAATGGAAGCTCCTCTGCCGCTCAGGCAGCACAGTCGCAGTCTATTATCGCTCATACCTCTTCGGCAGCTCCCGACCAGCCACCTACCTCCGATCCCCCTGAAGGCTCACAACCGGAATGCGAGATCCAGGCTCGGGTCGATCTGAGTTCAGATGTCAGTGCCATGGAGCGTTTGCCACACAAGAATCCGCCTTCCGTGCACAACGCGGATGCCGCAAGAGTTCCACAGGGTTCCATGTGGTACACACCCTGGTCTTGGTATCAGTCATCATCATCGGTCACCACCACCATTGCCCCGGATATGAATTCCGACTCTCAACAAGATCCGCCAGAACACTCTGAGACGAGGTCAAAGAACGAGGAGAAACGGCCCACAAGAGACCACGAGGCTCACTCAGCACCCGAGCAGGTATCTCCCCCTCCACAGGATCCGTCCGCTACCGGATCTGTCGACTATGGCAATCCTATTCAGTCCGTGATCTCAGCAAACCCAACAGGATGGATGTCATTCTTTTCAGCAAAGGCAATCGCAATGAAATCCATAACCTACGAGAAAGAAGACGGAAAAATGGAAGTCATGGATATAGACGACGAGATGGCTCCTGAGCCAAATTCGGCGTCTTCAGCAGCAACTACAGCGGCCCGCTCATCGCCAACTCAAGTTACAAAGCCTCCCGTTCGGGCACAACCCTATACATCGGATACCGTTTCCCCTTCATGTCCGCCGCCCAAGAAATCGGATGATAAGCGGTCTCCTATACTTCACGCGGCAACCTACCCAGAAACCGTTGTGAATGACACGTTGAAGCGGCAGCCGTCGCCATCGCCATCCAAAAAATCAGGCGTTAAAACACCAACCTCACCGCCTCCACCAAATCTTGTTCTTCCCACCTGGAACGATATATTTCATACATTGCCGCGATCGGCAGTGCCTCACGAGCCTCCGTCCGCCCTATCAAAGACCCTACAATATGTCAGCGGGGTTTTATTTTCTCGCAATGAAACTCCTTTCGACAAGGGTAAAGGTAAAGCAAAGGAAACCGTTTATGTACCGTACGATAAAGCTCTCCCACGAACGTGGGATGTGCTTGGTGGAGGGGGAGCCGTGGACGTACTAAGAGGGTGCAAGAGAGTGGTCATCATTGGGGTTCATGGATGGTTTCCAGGTAGGTCACCGCCCTGGATGTGTAACGACGTTATGCTCACGAGAACCCCCTCAAGGTGCCGTCTTGCGCACATTCGCTGGTGAGGTTAGTGCGCTGCAATGTGTCGCACATAGATACTTGACCAAATTTCCTGCCCAGCCTACAGGGACAAGCTCAAAGTTTGTAAATGGGATCGCGGATGCGTTGGATTTGTTCCAGGAGGAGCATAAGGTGAAGCTCGATAAGGTCACCAAGATACCTCTGGAAGGAGAAGGAACCATCAATCGCCGGGTTGAGCGGTATGTTATCACCTGGTTCTTGTGTGTCTCATCACTATGACGAGTCGACCAAAACAGATTGTACCAAAACTTGATTGCGAATAAGGAATGGATGGAGGATCTTCATGACGCCGATGCTATTTTTGTCGCAACGCATTCCCAAGGATCAGTAGTGTCAACACATCTTCTAGACCGCCTTATCTCTGATCGTCATATCCAAACGGCGCTCAATGCCGATGCATCTATTCCTGCAGGTGGCGTTGCTTCTGGTTCTGTTGCGTCGGTGAGACCCCCGCAGCGAATATGTTGTCTGGCACTCTGTGGGATTCACCTTGGACCACTGCGATACTTGAGTACGAGTTCATTGGTGCAACCGTATATTCAGGCACGTCATATTCCCTTGTCATGGTTTGTCCAACTCATGGTAACCTCAGTATTTCGAATCCACGGCTGCGAGAGAGTTATTTGAATTCCAGGTTCGGATCTTTCAGGTTCAGGGACACGTGTGCCTTTTCATCTGAAAGACTTCTTGTGGTATCAGAACACGGAAAGCGCCATATCTCAGGACTACGTAAGGGCCCTTCGAAATGTCCTGAATAACGGGGTATGTGATTTAGCTGTGCTGAGTGCGCCGCCCACAAATCAATCTATCACCTAGATCAAGATGGTCTACGTCGCGTCGCTCAATGATCAGGTCGTAGGGCTGTACTCCGGACTATTCACATCTGTATCTCATCCATTGATTTTACGCGCGGTATACATTGACGGTGACGCATACCAGTGCGTAAAAGCTGTTTGATATTTCCAAAGATCACGATTAGCTAATCTGGCCACAGCCCCTCTGATTTTCTCTCCAACTTGCTTGTCCTGCTTCTTCGCATACGAAATGCAGGGCTTTCCGATGGCGGGCTTCTCACCCACCTATCGGAAGCCACGGCAGGATCGTTGAATGGCATTGGGCACTCGACACCATATGAGGAACGTGCCACGTACACGTAAGTTATTTCCAACCTTTCCGTGATCCGGCCCCTTCACACGTGATTACAGCTTGGCAATAAATTACCTTTTCCTCACCGACAGCGGTTCAGGAGCACAGGTTGAACCTGTTGAGGAGCCGTTTAATGCTTTGGCTGAGCGGAATGATTACGAAGTGCGTCTTCATTCCGTATTACTCGGTAGTGGCTCGCTTGGCTCACCGTCCGTATACATAGATTCCATGGGCGCTCCGCGATCTCATCGCAGATGACAGGGTCGCCGGACTTTTCTCCGACGAAATCGTTGCGTTACGAGATGCCTTCCGAGATTGGCATCCGAAACCGGCCATCCTACGAGATGTTAAGCGAAAGCTACAGCCAATCCAGCGTTTGTCCTCTGCCTTGATCCCTTCCCATATCAGCAGACTTTAGACCCTGCGGTGACGTTTTTCTAGATACCGTTCACCACTATATCGGACCATGCATTCACATATATATATCATATCATCATCATCATTCGTTTACTCAGCTTCCTTTGGCAAAGCATTTCATGCTCCTTTGGCTTTCAATGAAGGTGTACATCTGTCACACGAGCTGTATTTGACTTGCCTGTCTATCATATGACGTCTGAGGTAATCACTATTCGAGCGTCGTTTGCGCTTCCTATCCCTGAAACAGAAAGTTCTATTTCAGTCTATGGGAGGGCTGGACTGCTTGATCACATGCAAGTATATACGGACTTGGGAATCAGAACTAATAGAAGCCCGGTAGACACCATTCTTGATGGTCAGACCATGTGTCCAACAAAATGTGCGATTCATTAAAAATGAAATTGGGATGAAAACTGTCTGTTCCCAACAAAAGGACCCTTTTTCAGGCTCAACGGTACTCAGCGCCACAATCACCAATCATGGTGATCATGCGGCGGCCGTTGGACTGAGCAAGCACCGCCTCGATCGCATTCCTGTCCTCCTCTGTCAGTGTGAATCCAAAGACATGTTGATTGTCGTCCGGATGCTCGGAAACACCTAATCGAGCGCCTGGAAAAGAAATGACCAGACCAGAATAAAGTTCCATCTCAAACAAAATCATGATATCATTCCTACCTATGATCACAGCACCCACGAACGGGTGATCAAGGACCCAACGTGTGGCAATGTTGGCGATGCTCACTCCACCGTGACGATCAGCCACATCGCGGAGCACTGCCAAGAGGGCCTGGAAGAGGGCCCAGTTGCCCCACGCTTTCAGGATCACATCGAGATACTAAACCAAGGAACCAGGACCGCACGAGGGGCGTGATTCCATAGATGTTATATAATATAAAGGAAAGGGGGGAAAGGAGGTAAATGAGAAAATCCAGGGTTGCGTTTCGGTCTTACTTGCCTTTCGTTGCGACGGCGTCAAGTTACAGGCGTAGAGGTCTGGTTCCGGCTGATCAAGCCACTTGTCTGCCAAGAATCCTCCGCACTGCAATAGACGTAATGAGCAACAGTAGATCCGATATCACTTTGTTATAACTCACGAGAGTACCATATGTGAGGAGCTTCACGCTGTGTCGCTCACATACATCTGCCATGCCATCCAAGGGTCTCGTATCAATCAAGGAGAACTAGGTCCGACTGATGAGTCTGCGCGTCAGGGGTTTCAGTGAGCTATCTTTACCTGCACCTGATTTGAGACGATGAATCCGGGACCAAGCTGTGTACAGATCTCATCCGTACGTATCGCGTCGAAGTTACATAACCCTACGGCGGAGATCAATCGTTCGTGTTGGAGATCTTGGAGGATTTGGAGGGCTGTTAGATAGCCTTTATCCGAGTAATCTTGCCAATGAAACTGGGACGGGTCACCTTATTTGGGAGGGAAAGACAACCGGGGCGACACGCACCTGGAGTAAGTCGACAGAGTTACTGCGCATACGCTTCATGCGATCCCGCACTGCGGATTCCACGACCGCGCGTGTCGGATTGGTGGGTCTGAAAACACACCACTTGGTAGCGCCAACAACAGGGGTGCTTGACGGAAGTGATTCTCTGAACTGCCCCTGGATAGTCGCTCAAACCGCACGAACCAAGCCAAATGAGGAATGACCCACGAAGAGAATTTCCGCACTCCCATAGTGATCGGCTGCATGTATATTCAGCGGTAGGAATTGCACGACGAGATTCGTTCAGATCTTACCCTTAAGGAGTCAGTGACGGCAAACAGACAAAGGAGACGCGTGTTTGTGAGAAGAAAAACTGTATGGGAGAATCGGCATTCCGCACCATGTCTGAGAGTAATAGCGATCAGACAACGTAGAGAGACCCTGGAAGGCACCCGCACCAAATGCATTGTAACCAAGTTGGGCATGCCGGGCCATCCCCTGACGAATCCTGGCGGAGGGCGCGCTGCCCCATGCGTTACTGGAGAGCTGCCAAAGACCAACCCATATTCTCGGAACAACGAATGGGCCAAGAATACATGTTTCCCTCGAAGAGGCGGATGACCTTGACCGCGACATGATGGAGAGAACAAGGGGTCCTGGAATCCAAGTTGAGAAATATACAGCTTCAAGGAGGACCTTTTAATGGATCTTGATCAAACTCCGTCCAAAAGTCTGTGCAGAGGCCGCCTGTGTTGGTTCATGGGCACCGAGCGGCAACTCTCGGAGAACAGACACCTCAGGTCCAGACTGGAATTTGAATGGACCTCCTAAGGGAAAGGAAGCTGTCTACCGGGGGTTATACAACACGGTGAATTATGATCTGACCGTCTGACAGGTGGATTTGTAAATGGGTGTGTGTGTTGACATTTCTCGCCAGTTATGCTGTCCAAGTGAATCGATCTGACGATCCACGCTTACCTTTAGATAAATTTTGTAATTTCTCCCGACAGGAAGAAGTCATTTAGAAGCATCAAACAGCTGATATCCGAACCCGAAGTAGCACTGCAACCCGGTGTTAAATAGATCAAGCCACGGGTCGGGTCCATCTTATAATCCGCCCTCCAAGGAATCGTTCCACAGGCTTTCCAAGATGCCCGCCCAGATCACTTCTCACCCGCAGGATGCCAATGGCAAGACCTTGGGACACGTGTACGTAGCTACTCTCCCCTATACACATTCAAGCTCAATCGGAACTTGCCATGGTGCTTCTCCAGCAATCTCATGGTAAGCATGTCTCCACCCTTCTCTCTCGTTCATATCGCCACACCGCTACAGGTCGACACTCTGATAGCTAATGCTACTATCGAGGAGCAAGTATCTTGTTGACATCCGAACAATGACACGTGCACTCACATCCTCAACACAACCAGTCTCCGCGCTATCACAAGGACTCTGCTCGCAACTGGCACTCCCAGCCTTGCTGCTTCATTCACAGCAGCAGCTCGCTCTCGACTCCGTCAAACCAACGCAAAACGGATAGCAACTACGAACGGGTTATTCGCTACCGGGCAAGATGGCATTTATGCCGTTCCTACTCCTGAGCTGGAGAGTTTTCTTGCCCGGACTCGCTCACTGTATGGCGCTGGCATGGGGTTCGCCGGTCTTGGTTTGCTCTCGTCAGTGGTGAAAGCGACAGTTGGGTTGAGGTGGGAACAAGAGGGATCTATGACAGATATCTTGGCGGTCATTGATACGGACATTTGCCAAGCCATCCAGGTGGGGTTCAGAATCCGATATAAGCCGTTAAATTTGCTCATCGAAGTCGCCAGAGTTGTAAAGAAGAGCTCGATGGAGGACGTGTGAACGACATTACCACAGCACGGGAGACGATAGGTAAACTATGGGCCGGTGTGGAAGAAAGTTCCAGGGATGTCGAGATTTGGGGCGGAGAATTTCCGTTTGACAAGGCCGCCAATAGCATCGAGTGTTGGAGAGTCTGACGTATCAGCCGTGTCAATATCTATCACAATCAGAAAATATGATCATGGTCTGATGGATTTCCACCTAGTATGGGAGGCATTAATAGCGCTCAATTGAGACACGTCGCTACCTGATGCGCATCTCTTGGGCCGCCCCAAATGCCTGATGGTGTTCGTGGGATACGGTCGTACTCGTCGGGGACCATACAAGACGGCGAGGGTTACGGCACTGTTGTACCAATCGAAAAGCGATGGTCCGCCGAATTCAGACTGAGACTAGATATGCGCGCCACGGCAAATCCGACAAATAATTGACAGGGCCAAATATTGACAGGAATGGCTCGATGCGGGTACTAGGTTATTTGTTTGATGACCGGGAACAAGACAAGGGTGCCACACATCGCATGGCCGATTGAGCGATCGTAAGTAGGGTGACGTGGGCGTCGATTAGGCGACTCGTCGCGAGAAACCCTTGGGCTCATCGTTTGGGCAATGCCTTGTTTACCGGGATCAGGTCGATTCCGGGCCCGGACTGGAAGTTTACCCTATGATGCCGCGGAGCAAATAGGTTGGTACGATACAAGTTCCGGATGTTCCACTTCCTGCATTCATGCGATTAGTCATTTGACATACCTGGCAAGATCCGGGAGTTGCTCAAGTTGGAGAAGAATAGCTCGTTGGAATCTATCCACGTGTCCTTATCATAATATGACCAGAGACAGGATCGTAGCATGTGGAGAGTCCCATGATCGAGTCCCTTGGTCTTGTGCACTTGACAGTCTTGAGGTTGGACGAAACCGGCACAGGAATTGAAGTCAGGTCAGCAGAACGAACCTCGACGTCACCCAGCACAGCACCGATGGCTCCACTGTACGTGCATCCAGTGCTGATAAAGTGTGAGTTTTTCAGAGAATTTTTTGTGAATTTTGATGGAAGGTGCGCGCTTTCCGGGGGATGGAATGTTTCAACTCGGTGGCCTCCCTGACGATGCGGTTGCCATCGGCCCCCGCAACGAATCCAAACTCCGTCCTTGCGAGCTCAGTCAGCCTTTGCCACGTCCATCGCAACTCGACTTGACGTTCCGTCATCGGGATGGGTGATAAATCAATAATGACTAGCACCCAAACCTAGCGTTGTCATCCTTGCATCCGTAAGCCTGCCTGGATCCATGCTCACTCCTGACCGAATGGCTGACAGAACATATAGAGGGCAATGCGACCACATACCAGCGTACTCGTTGGTAGCGCATTAAAGATATCCCGCTGGCGCATCAACTTGAGACCGTTAGTCCCAGGCACGATGCCATTATTATCCCTTGACTCGTGCATGTCTTCGCCTCGGTCCGCATTGGCTTCCCATCCCTTACTGTTTACATCTCTACCACCTTCGTCAGCGCCCGCTGACGCCGCCACTGACAATGTCTACGACGACCTCGACGCATGTCCCCACTGTCGAAGGGGCAGCAGGGATCGAGCGGTCCGCTAGCAAGGAGGCCATCGATTCGTACCTCGTCACCCTGGAGCCTGAAGATAATCCTCAGTGCATGTCCAGCCTCAGGCGCTGGGTTACTGTCCTTGTCATCAGTTTGGCCTCTCTCTGTGTCACCTGTGCATCCTCAGTAGTTCGTATTCCGTACACTTGTACAGCATGTCAGTCAATAACTCTATTAGGCTGCCTTTACAGAAACAGGAACTTCTCAAACATTCCGTGTATCGCACGAAGTAACGGTCCTTGGTATAAGTCTGTTTGTCTCCGGGCTTGGTTCTGGTCCTCTCCTCGTTGGCCCACTGTCTGAGATGTATGGTACGCCAACAGTCTCATGCTCGAAAGCTTGTGATTGACCTAGTTGCGTCAAGGTCGAAATATCATATATCGGGTTTCCTATATTTTTTTCTTCATCTTCACTTTCCCAATAGCATTCGCTCCAAATATTGGTGGGCAAAGGCCAGATTTCGATGTCGTGATTCATCTAACGAAAATACAGGTGTATTTCTCTTCTTCAGGCTGCTCACCGGTTTCTGTGGTGCTGCATTCCTGAGCGTCGCTGGAGGCAGCGTCAGTGACATGTTTCCAAACTCCACCGTGGCAAAGTAAGTCTTGTATTTCCCGTCGACCCACCTGCGCTGATTTCTAGTCCAATGGCGGTCTATACCATGTAAGTGCAATATATTTGCACAAGATGTCGTGCTCAGTGGCGAGATAAGGTCGCCTTTCATCGGTCCCGTGGCTGGTCCCTTGATTGCAGGGTATGTATCACGATTCTCGCACCGTTTGGTGTCCCGCCCCTTTCCTCACCCCTTTTTAATAGATTCATTGTTCAAGTGAGTCTATGCGTGGATTCCTGGTGACTTATCGTATTTAATCGCCATCCGCTCAGAATGTGAACTGGCGATGGATGTACTGGGTGATGTTATGCTGGATCTTTGTCATAAATATTCTGCTCTTTCTGGTGAAGCATCGTGATATCATTCGACGTCTGCTATGATTGTTGACGACTGGTCCGTACCTCAGTTTGTTCCAGAAACATATACCCCTGTCATATTGAAGAAGAAGGCAGCCAGGTAGCTGTCCAAACCATTGGAGTGTTCGTTTGCTTAGATCATCTTAGGCTACGCAAGGCTACGGGGGACGCCAGTTACTACGCCCCTCTGGACAAGGTTCAAGGCAGCCTGGCCAGGTCTATCATGGTTAGCTGCTACCGACCATTTCGTATGTTTTGAGTAACTTCATCGTATCACACTTTGAACTCACTAATTACAGAGCTGCTGCTGTTTGATCGGATGGTCCTCCTTTTGGATGCATGGTATGCAATTGAACCTGATCGATGTATGACATGTGTTGAATCTCCTCGTCAAGGAATGCACTCCTACTGGGTATTCTCTATCTTGCATTCCAGGCATATCCGGTTATATTCGGAGGTGTCCATCACTTCAACGACCAAATGACTGGTCTCGCCTTCCTTGGAATTGGGGTGGGCATGTTCGCTGCTCTCTCTACACAGCCATTCTGGAATAAGTAAGTTTTTGTCTCAAATGCTGTATAAATTACTTACGAAGCCTCAGACTCTTCGCCCGGGAAGCCGTCAGATACGGTGGTAACCCGCCCCCAGAAGTCCGACTCATCATGGGTCAAGTTGGCGCCATCCTTGTCCCAATCAGTACGTCATCATACTTCCCGTCGACTTCGACACGTCTTCACGCCCCGTTTTTAGGCCTCTTCTGGCTTGCATTTACCACGTACCCCCAGGTACACTGGATCGCACCCATCATCGCCACCGTCCCATTTGGATCGGGCATCTATTTCGTATTCACATCGACGTTCACGTATCTGGTGACCGCATACCGTCCGATCGCAGCATCGGCCATGGCGAGCAATAGTGCTCTGCGATCCGCTTTTGCAGCTGCATTTCCCCTGTTCGCAGGTGCTATGTATGACCGATTGGGGACAGTTGGGGCGACAGCGTTGTTGGCGGGTCTCACAACGATCATGGCACCGTTACCGTGAGTGTTTGGATGTCTTTTTCTTTTTCTTCTTTTTCACCCGTGAAAACGCCACGCCTGACTGGACTTCGTCTCTTCCTAGTTTCATCTTTTATCGTATCGGCGGGCGATTGCGGATGGAATCCAAGTTTGCTGCGCGTTGAATATTGAACGGTATGTTACAAGCGACGGACCGAGTTGGAGCAAGATTATCATAGAGTATGTAGAATATTCGTCTGTTCACCGTACTTTTTTCTCGGACTACGTAACTTAGAATCACGTACTCAACTTACGGGGTTTGTGTTGTACGGTTGGACGTTGGAAAACGCCTAACGTCTGTTTTGAAATAGGTATAATATACATCTAGCACCGTTTGCCTAGGATATGAATAACGTAGAGAAAATGGTCAGGGTTTAAAAGTGAAACCTGAAAGATTGGTATATACAGAACGAAAGGGGTCTTGTCGAGGTCTCCGAAAGAAGAGGGATCAACGAGAGAGAGATTCGAGCATGGGACACGCTGCTGAGTAACAAAATCGGCCAATAGCGAGCGCACAAACGGGCAAACTACCCAAAGAAAGGAACCGAAATCGAAAGCAGAGAGAAGCAGCGATAGGGGAAAAAGAAAGAAAGAATAGCATAGGGATCATAGTTCTTCATCACTCATAGCATAGAGGCTTAGGCTGGCCATATCTCCGAGATGCAACTCGTGTTCGGGTCGAAGTTGGAGGCTCGATGGGGATCCTGGGATCTCCGTCATGGAGAAACTGGCGATCGTCGGCGAGATGTTCCCGGTTCCAGACGAGAGGGTGGACAAATGGTGGGCGTGGGTATGGGCAGTGTGTCTGGGCCCGGACATGGGCCCGACGCTGAAGCTGTTGCAACTCATATTGCACAGACTGGAACGCTGTGGAATGACGCGCGTTGATGAGGATGGGGACGGGGGCGTGGACGAAGGTCCGGGACGATCGTGCATGGTTTCTTCAAGCATAAGCAACGACATGTTCTGCGGCAAATTCGGGAACACAGATGACGTCGTGCTTGCACGGCGACGACGAGGACGTGGTGCTACCACTGCCACTGGTGCCGGCGAATCGCCACGGGAAGGTGACGCAGCGCGTGACGATTGGGGACTCTGATCCATACCGGACATCATAAGCCCATTCGTATGTGCATGTGAAAGCGAGCGCTGGATCGTTGGTCGACGTGGGCCTACCAATGGGGAGGGCAAAAGCGCAGGCCGATCGTGGGGAGATCTGGAAAACGTCCCTCCCGGAGGTGGCGCACGCGGTGGTAATACGCCAGAAGCAAACCGATGGATTTGGGTCCGCATCTCGTCCAGTTCATCCTCGAGTTCTCGGATGCGATCCCGAAGCTGGAGATTCTCCTCCCGGAGTGTTTTGGTCGTCCTCTGCGAATCGGAGAGCGCAGAGAGCAATGCCTCGGTTTCAAGATCGTGCTTCTCCTTCATCAGCTGGATCGCGGCTTGCTGAGAAGAGGACGTGGCAGATATTGACGTCGGCGCAGTAGATCCCGAGAATGCCGTACGAGGGCCAGAAAATGTCGGGCTGCCTCGTGTGAAGCCGCCTTCCGAGGGTGTCATTCCACGAGACACGCTACCGCTGCGTCCCCAAGAGGACGTCGAGGCGGCCTCAGAAAAGGCCATCCTGGAAGGCACGAAACGGTCCTCTCGTTCATGATGAGCCCGGAGGGAGGCATATCTGCTCGCTCCCGGTGCATGTGTGTTAGATACATCTCTGTCACCGTCCAGAAGACCAGCCGCAGCAAATGCTTTCACTGTCCTAGGTCCAAGCCACTCCGTAACAGGAGGTCGGTTGGAAAGCGAGGATGAAGGCCGTATCGGAGATGTTGAACCCGATGTGGGGGACTGTCGTGCTTCTTCGACGCTCATGCTTCGTCTCCGGCTAAGGAAGAGGTGTGGCCGTCGCCGTTTGTTGACCTCCAACACACCACTGAACTCGACGCTGGGACGCGAGTTGTGCTGGCGTGTGGGGTCCGAGGCGGAACGAGACGAGAGTTGAGATGAAGAAGCCTTCTCACTTGTGGATGGTAGAAACGCGGGAGGCGGGTCCGTCAGGCGAGAATTTCCTGGGGTGTAGGATGAAACATGGCGGTTTGGTGTGGCGAGGCGGGGACCAGCAAGCCTGCGGGGCGGCATGTCAGTCGATCCGCGGGAGCTTGCAGGTGAGGGAGCTTGGGAAGAATGGGCCTGTGATGATAGTGGTGATGGCGGTTGATATCGCTTCTTAGGTGGACCACGCAACCCTGGGGGCGCCGACGTTCCATCTGACGAGTCACCCGCACTAGGTGGTGCGCTCGTCACTGAACGCATGAGACGCGGGAGTGAGGAAGGTGGTCCTCGTGTAGGGTTTGCATGGGACAAGGAGGCGGACCGCCTTGTGGGCGACGATTGCATAATACTGCGAGACGTTGACGGAGGAACAAGACCCAGACGAGGGGAGGTTCGTTGGGGTGTCCTATCCCCGTTTGGTGGACAGAGCGAGGGTATAGGTAGAGGATGGCTGGGGCTGCGCGAACGGGTTCGGGACGGGAGGCGGCTGGCGACAGGATTTGGGCTTTGGGATTTGCCATTGATCTTGTTTGGGCTGAGAAGCTCGGCGAGGTCCGGATCTAGTGCGCCAAAGTCAAGGGCAGCATCAAGACCTTCGTCACCACCTGCTGCATTTACTGGAGTACAGGAAAGTGGGTCGGGATCATCTGCAACTTCCTCCACCACGATACCATTTACGCCTTTCAACCATTCACTACCGGTGGTAGCGTCCTCGACCTTTAACGCGTGCATCACCTCGGCGGCCAGCTTGGAGGTCGACAGATCGAAAACAGACGCTGCTCTCGAATCGGGAGATGGGATTCGACTCTTGTCAGGCCGCTCGAGATGGAATGGCGACGCAAGCGAGCCATCATCGCGATCTCCATGGGTCGAGTCTCCAAGAAACGGTATGTGCTTAGAGATGCCCGAATTTTCAGCCTCGATGATGGTGGAGAGATCAGCACCTAATGGTGGGCCAGGGGAGGGTAAAGGGAGGACTAGACTCCAGTCAGAAAAACGAGCGCCTGAAACAGTCAAGAAGAAATACCATAACACTCTTCGCTCGTCCGTGACGAGGGACTCGCGTCAGAGGCAGACCTGTTGATATCGCGACTTCGTTTACGGGCTATCATTTCCTCCTCAAAAGTTTGGCTAGCTCTCTCGATGGCGATGACCGGGGCCTGTTCCGCCTCTTGTGGATGCGTGTGAGTGGCCGAGTTCTTTCTATCATGGCCTATCCGTCGTAGAGACCCGAAAGTGACAAAAGATGGTTTCGGTGCATGGATGGGACTGGGTGGCGGATTGGATGTCTTGGCTGGTGCAAAAGGGAGCAAGTTACGAATTGAACGAAAAGATGGAATGGACGAAACGGGGGTCTGTGGCAAGGCCAAAGTGACGGAGGTGGAAGCGGGGCTGGGTTGGGTTGTACTCTCTGACGTGCGACGAAACTGGGATACAAGAGACGTTTGAGAAAGCGGAAAAGTGGACGAGATGGAAGCACGAGAAGGGCGGGGCGTGACGACCGATATGGACGACTGGGACGTTAGATGTTGGAAGGAGCGTTCGACCATGTTGAAGGTGAAAAGGCCGAGAAAACTCCAGAATCAGGGGAGGAAGAAAGGGAGGCGGTGTGGAAAGGCGAGCATGCAGCGAAGAAGGCCAGCTTCACGGTATCGGAAGCGCTGCAGACTTTGTCGTCGTCCACACTGTCTTTCTTTCACAGAAACTCACCGAGAGAGCTCTCTGGGCTTGGAGCAACTTGGAAACAAACTTTCATTGTCACCTGCCTTTTTCGTAGCCGATCAATTAGTGGACACGTGCTACCCGAGCCAATCATCGTCTTGGCATCAACTGGCCTAGAGCTGGGTCCTTGCCATGGTCTGAGTCTTAGCATCGCTTCGGCGTTTGTTGATAGTGCTGGTCGGGCTTGATCGTGACTGTGGTTCGTTTTCCACGAGGAGCTAGGTCTATCACAGGGGGAGAAGGGAGAAACCTGGCTGGTCCAGGCATCACACGGCTCACTTCCAACCCCAACATGCCAGCTCCACTTTAGTGCATGGTCCACAATCCACCCTTTTGACTTTGGATCTCTCCAACCCCCTCGATAATACTAATGACAAACGCGTACGAACTCCCGGGAAGATGACCGTGCCGACTGTAACCACTGGCAACTTGCAAGGGCCTGAGTCAAACTCAGTCAATAGCGTCTTGATGGACATATTGATTCTGAGGTCTCTCGTTCGAGTTATCTTCTTATTACTTTGACTTGAATCTGCAAGAGCTAATGAACTGTTGTCTTCCAGGTTACTCCAGTATGATGGCCTAGAGACTTTTGTCAAAGGTGTTTTCGAAGTCATACAATTTGTATCACTGGCAGCTGCCCTGTATTAGGATACACTCTTATTTCGCGGGCTCGCGGGTCGGGAACAACTGGACCAAATTTGCATGTGAACAAGGCTCCACGGTGTATTATCATTCCCATGCTGACCACGCAGCAGAGGTTTGTACACTACTTACTCGTGACCCCCTCCGACCAAGCATAAATTTGAAAAATTCTACGGTACAAAATTCCGGCATTCGATTCTCCGCTCAGCGCGAAGCCAACGCCTTTCAGAAATTACATGAACATGTAAACAAATGAGCGTTGAGGCTTGTGCTTCTCTCCTCAGGCATTCGAAGGGGCCACGACAAGGGGCGGCAAACGAATGAAGGAGAAGGTCGTGGTCTGGGTCCAGAACATAGACAAAGTACCGTAGTATGCGCCGAATGCAGCAATGATACCAAAGGCACCACCAGCTGTTGCAACGGGGGCGTTACCTATTATTTGTTGGACCGTTATATGAGACATTTCGTGGGACAAAACTATAACACTGGAACCTTACCTGTGAAGGCGTTGGCGGAGAGGCAAGTAAGAGAAACGACGGTAAAACCGAGCGTGCAGACTATCGGGAGGGTGGTACGCAAGGCACCAATGCTGTAAACATTGAACGTTGAACAAAGTCACGGACCCTCCGACCATTTATACGTACGCAAAGACCAAAGTAATCAAGCTGTAACACGAGAGGTGAGTAATTTTCTCTGGTGATGCAAGGTATACATACGCCCAGATGCCGAGGTAAATACCGATCGCATTATAAAACTCTTGCGTTGGGATACCGTTGACACTATACGCTGCACTGTGACCGTCGTCAGCGAGGAGTATAACCGCAATACATCACAGATACCCACGCTATACCGATCTGTGGCAAATAGAGGGCACCATAACTGAAGTTGAAGCCACCGTAGGTAGTGAAGACAGTACTGGAAGTGGATTGTTATGCGTGATTCGAGACAATTTACCGGACTGTTAACTTACGCGCTAAAGGTGTTGCTGTTTGACAAACGTCATATCAGTCCTCAGCGACGACTTCGAGGCATACTTACCCAAGGAACATTTCCCACATGCCGACAAGCGTCTGTGAGATACCCCCATAGCTGACATGAAATAAGCGTCCGATTAACAAGGGAAAACTCAATCAATACATACAACGTCGCGAAGACGAGAACCATGTTGGGTGTGTAGACATTTCCAGCGTGCAAAGTCAGGATCGACGAGCACAATATAACCGTTCCGTAGGCAAGCATGCCCAAGGGTGCCTAAAAGACCAGTCGTTTGAGAACCAGGCAAAGATGTCCACTCGGTAAACGTCACGCACGGGGTTTGCGTACGTCCTCTGGTACGGTGCCATCTGCGGGGGAGGTGCAGGTGCAGCGTCCATGTTGACGGTCTGCACGTAGTAGTTGTCCCTGGTTTCCTTGTCGACTGAGTGGGCGGACATCGTGGATAAGCTACCGGGTGAAGGGAAATAAGATGATGCCACACAGAGGGGAAACGGGGGCTAGTCTGGTGCGTCCCCTTTCCTGAAGCTTTATATTCATTTTCCAGATCGGTAGAGTGCACGTCCGTGACCTATTCAGGTAGAGAGGGACCGATCAAATGGAAGAAAATGGAACCATTGTGAACCTTGGGAGTTCACATGCTTGGACCAGGGTGCTGTTGTTGCAGCACACGGGTGAGTCTATGTCAGGCACTGGGTCGCGGAGGTTGACATGCCCAGTTAGCGGTATAGATACCGATTATCTCGCGAGATTTCCAGGCAGGCTATGTGTTAAGAAAAAAAAAATCGCGGGATAATTCATTGTGGCAGTAAAGATTCAAGTTGAACCCAGCACATTGCACAGGTTCCGTAACCTAGGCCGCTTCATTCGGACGACCAGGTTCTAGGGAGACCTGAAACGCAGGTGTCCGTCAGGTCTTCCAGCCTATGCGGCCAGTTCCGGATGGTGTGCTATTTCGACCATTTCTGTCTGACTCTGATATCGAGGTTCGGCTGCGCCAAAAGTCAAATGACAAGTTCAGTTGACCCCCGCCACCGAGTGCCAAACCCGGAAGGAATTTCCGTCGAATGGCCACGCACTCGAGTGTCTGAGAGAAACACCCCGGGAAATTTTCGACATCAGTTCCGATTCACCCCATGTACTTCTCATGCAATCTCACCGTTTCCATTCACTCTTGAATAGCAGTGGTCCACCAGGTATCTGTTTTAGATTGTCGACGACATACCGTCTGATGGCGACAAAAGGTGCGCCTCTGGGAGTTGGAAAACCGGAGACATCATGTCAAAACCACATGAGTCCCAGTCTTATATTAGAATCCTGGGAAAACACCTGCCAGCGGCCAGCCATATTCGATCGGGTAGCTAGTGACATCGCATAAGAATGAGATCTAACGTACCAACACCACTAACCGCAAGCGATGGAAATTGGACCAGGAGTACTTGGTTGTACGGATGTAGCGCACCACTCAGACATACTGGAAGTCGAGTTAGACAACGACTGATGCACAGACTCTTTGGTTCACGTAGCAGCTACTTCCCGAGAGAGGCGGAGTTGGGTCCCCTGGCCGACGCATCGGACCATTTGAACCCCATCGATCCTTCTCCTTGTTCATCTTCACAGTCACGGTTGTATTTACTTGACGCGAGCTTGAAGTGGCACGTTATCTGACAAGCTCAGAAATCCCCACTATCACGACTACTATGCCGCATGCTCTCGTACTCACTCACCCGGTCATGAATCTACACGTGAAAATTCGCTTCCGAAAATATAACGTCAGTGCAGAATGGCAGTAGAAACTCAGAGACTCGCGAATCGTCATACATACTTACCCATAATATTAGCTTACATTAAGGGACGGTCTTACTAGATTGAATGAAATCAGCACAATTCGCGACATCACATTCATACCTCGGATAGTGATGCTAAAGTGGTCGCACCCCTTAGTTATCTTCACATGCTGGGTGAACCAAGGGGTCATTGGTTGATGTGATGTTAAGCTCCTCGAAGTTGCGGCCGCTCAGCCATTCTGCCGTCGACGCCACAATTACAGCCGTTTACAAGAGGTCAGCTGGCTCCAAACCTTTGGGCTCAAGAATAATCAGTGCACGTTCCAAGTCGCGTGCTCAATAACCCTCACTGTTTTCAGATAAATATCCACCAGCACGCAGACGATCAAATGTAGTTCAAAAAACCATCTCCAATGCCTTCTCCACTGGACTAACACGACGCACTGGACGTACCACGGTAGTTGCATGGAAGTATTTTCCGCAAAGCCCCGATGTGAGATACCGTGCGTCGAGCCGAGACATAAACGCCCAATTGAGCACGGGATTTCTCGCCCATTCCGGCCTGCCATGGCTGGGGGCAAACGAAAACACGCGCTATCAATCAGAATGAACCAAATCCGGCGAGTCCGTGTCCGTCTGTTCCAATTCCGAATCCTCGGATCCGCCCTTCTCATGCCAGCCATGTGCCCAAATGTACCTGTCCTTGCAACCGACGGAAATAGAGTGTGAATTGAATCTACTCATGCATCGCACTCTCACGTTTTTATCAATGACGGGCTTCTCATGGTCGCAGGAAGACTGTGCATAGCGATCTAGAACCAGGAATATCGCATTTGACCCGCCCGACTCTGCAGAGGTTTCGTGGTGTATGCGCACCAATATGCCTCCGAGGAAGAGCATTTCGCTCCATCGATGGAGGACAACTTGTCAGGTTACCCGCGCCGAATGATGGCGAGTGTCAGGGGGCGTGAACAACACAGCTAGTTGATTAGTGATGTTCATTCGCTAGAGTAACAATATCGACGGCACCGTGCGCCAAAAATGCTGAAGAAAGCAAGCACGGCTTAGATAAAGGTTACCGTTATAGTGCACACAATCAGTGACAATAGTGAGGTCTGGGAAGAAGTGCTTGTGGTGTGACCTTGTTCATGGACATTCTCAAAAAGTCAAGTAATTTAGTGTCCAATGATAGCACTCACTTCGTGAGAAGGATCATCGTACCTTTGAGAGGGTGCTCCTCAGGTACCGGTTGAATTTGGCATCAAAGCTTCCATCATCCTGAGGACCAGACTTGGGGGAAAAAGAGTATCCTATAGGTTAAAGTCACGACAACGTTTCCAGCAAAAACATTTCTCCCATTTTCCGGAAGATGGAAGAACTCCACCAGGACTGCGGGAAATTTGTTAAGTGCTACCTAGCCATCCATAAGCCAGTAAGCTCGGACCAGTGTTTTCATAATGAGGGTTACATGATAAAATTGGTATTTCCTTGAAAAATACTCCCCCAAAAATGTTTTTTATACCTGGCTTTCAAGATTTTCATTTCTACCAATGGAGACCTCGTTGAAGAGGTCAGCGGCAACTTAGACGGCAGGATGAGTAATTACGTTATCATATTTCCCTATTTGGAGCTGAGCTTCTGAAGTTGAAGTTTGAACCCGTGCACTCGAGTCCTGCGCGTTGACAGAGAACCGTGAATTTCTGCTTGCACTGAGGCGTTAGTCTAGTTGGCAGGAAAGCTCCACTCAAATCACATCCCACTATGGCCTCTTTCTTTCGGTTTTACAAGTTTGTCAAAGGTTCTTCACCATTGTTCTGCGTTCGCTCATGTCGTTGTAGTGCAGCCTTAATTCAACGGCCTATGATCGCGCAGTCTGCAACAGCGGCTTTTCTATTCGGTGCAGGTGATATAATCGCGCAGCAAGCGATTGAACATCAAGGGAAAAACCATGACGTGCGTTGCTACACCACGACTCGGACGAGCTTGACATGAGTGACTAACTTGAATAGTTCATGCGGACTGCTCGTCTGACGTGTTATGGAGGTGATTACTTGTACCGTTGCGCAGACGGAGATTATTGATGCTGAAATGTTTCTCAGGTGTTTTCTTTGGCCCTGCGCTCACAAAATGGTACCAACTCCTCAACCGCATCAAGTTCGCAACCCCGACGAGGGGTGTGATATATCGTGTGCGCCTTGCTTGACACCGGCTCGCTTCATGTGACTAACGAACATGGGAGCAGGTATGGCTTGATCAAGCTCTTCTGACTCCAGGTATCATTTATTACATTCACGCTTTTGCACATATTCACCGTTGTCAGTTGCCGTGGGATTTTTCTTTGGTACCATGAGTATCATGGAAGGTAAAGGTATATCCGGTGCGGTAGAACGTATCAGTGAGGTAAACCATATTCCGGTGTACTTTTGCCCGTCTTGCGTCGCTCATGTGATCCCCAGAACTACCAGCCGACATTGATTCGTAACTGGTGAGGAAAGGGTCGCTATGTCACCACCCTGTCTCATTCCAAAATTTTAGGACCGTCTTTATCCCGGCGCAGATCATCAACTTTGCGATAGTGCCTCATCATCTCCGTTTTGGGTTCGTTAGCGTTGTGAGCTTGTTCTGGAGTAGGTGACCCCGAAGTTTAGGAATGATTTTCTCATTGTGCCTCGACAGATACCTATCTCAGTGCTGTGAATGCACGAACACACCAAGAAGACAAGGATAAGCACACAGATTGATTCCCTCAATTATAGGCTGCAAGCATCACAATATTGTATATCTCCTAGAGTTTGAAGATACCCCCACTTCGTGTAACTATATCCTTTACCACACTCTACAATCACTATTGCAGAATCACGCCGGTCACGATTTTCTCTAACTTTAACATTCCTCAGGTGTGGGACAGTTGTCTCGCGTTGACGTGTGCAAATCCTTCAAGTGAGCGGCCGATCATCGCTCCACGCGACATGAGAATGCCACGAAATTACCGAGATAACAAGCCATACTTCGAAAGTCCTTCCCACTCTGTCACTTGGCACTCCAGAAATAATTCTGTTTGCCGCCCTTTATCTGATTTCATGTGCAACCCGGGTTACCAAAATAAACTATTATCTTTCACCAGCGTGGCTTCCCTCGCTACGGTGCCTTTGCGGCTACGCATGCACAGAAATAAATTTACAACACCGACGATGTTCCTCGCCAACCGCCAGTAACCCACACGATTGACCATATGGCAATCCATGTAACCTGTAGGGTCTCTCAAAGCTACAAAGGGACCCGGCCCTATTCATTTAGTGCTAGTTCAAAATGCGGATAACGAACCATATTCGAGAAAAACATTCTGGGTCTATCGAATCACAAGGATGAGGCGAAAGATCCATCCACCGCAGAGTCACGTAGAGTGATTTCTCGACCGACGGCAAGCCGACCGGTCCGCCCATCAGGCCTTCAGGGCTAAGACAACCAGGGAAGTGGCACGGAATGACTTCCGGTGCGTTTCGAGAGGGTAGGCAGAAGACCAGGTCGAGGTTGTGGCGAATCAAGAGCCCCTGAACCTGACCGGCCTGACCCAGTGTGTCGGTGAACGGGCGCATCCATCAGATCAAGTGCCGTATACCAGGCACGTCGTGATAGACAGCCCGGCACTGTTCTGGTCCTTCAGGAACATGCTGTAAATTGGATATCCAGCTGCCTCGTTCCACTTTCATGCGATCCAATCCGCCATCACAAGGTGCACACATTCTGCGGCCGCAAATGTCAAAATCAAAATCAGGAAATCTACCGGTCCCTTTCCTTGCCTTTTGAGATAGGATTCGATTCTGATTCTATCTCTACCCCCATACGTGAGTGAAAGAACATCGTGTCGATCGAAAGAAGGCGACTATTGGGCAAAATCAGTTTGATATTTCCCTGAACTTAGTAAATGCATGAGTTACGCCGAAGGATTGATCTGGACTCGAAAACGTCAAGATTGGGCGGGCGGTCGGGGCTTAACTGTTCCTGGCCCTCAACACGGCGTACCTCACTTGATAGTGTACGTTCGTTTGGTCGGGAGTATCTGAATTGACTCTGATATTCAGATTCGGTGGAATACAAGCGAGTAATGGTGGGTTCCCGTATCTTTGGGCGCAAGCTGTTATTTGGAACCTGGGCTGTGCTCAAGTCTCAAGGCATTTACCGAATTCCATGCGTAGCCAAAGCCATTCGGGACACATTGTTGAATTGTTTGGGTGTTGTGTCTAGTTGCGCTTGCGGTCCTGTCGTCATTGAAGAAAGAAATAGATTCACTGCCCTGCCAGTGGGCTTCACATCATGTGCGATGGAGCTAGAATCACCAAAATACAAGCGAATCGGCGAAAATAGAAAAAGAGACTAGCAGACACCCACATGTGTGTATTCCGGGATACAAGTCATTCCGTCCGACATATCTGGTACTGTACTGGACGTGGAAAATAACGTTAAACGAGTGTTACGGAACATCCCGCGAGCTAATGTCCATCGTCAGGAGGTAGCATGTCATTAAATGGATGGGACTCGTGACGTAGATCAGGTGGATTGCAAGGACCACCAATAGATATGATGTTATTGGTCTTGGACCCAATACGCACCTGAAGTACGTCGTTCAACGTTCTGTCTGTCACGTTTCCTTTGATAAATAGGAGAGCCACCATGATTGAAACATTGGCAAGTGACCGAAACATAGGACGAGGGGTGAGATTATTCTGCCTAAAGCATCCCTGTCTTCGGTGCCCGACCTTTTTCGCTGCCTCACTTGGATGGCATTTCGCAAGAAAACATGTCAAAAGCATCAACGACATCACGCCCTCTAAGCACACAAAAATTGGGACGATCACGGGGACTGGAATGGAGAGATAATGTGAACTGAAGTACAGTTGACCAGCCACTCGAAACACGTACGTTGTCTCCTCCGTTTGTCGGTGTGCCACTGCATCAATTTCGGGTTTGAAGGCGGCCTATCTAGCCATGGAGATAGGGTAGGAAGTATAGCTGAATAATGATAGCACATCGCTGTCCGCGGTGATTTCAATTCCGGCGTAAACTTATTGCGAGGCCAACGGAACTGTGACGGTTTATTGCAATAGATGGGTCCCGGAAGTTACGCGTCATTGATCTGGGCCCCGGCGCGTACTCATCAGGTCCGAGCTACAAATAGCTAAGAGCCGAACGGAAATGTTTCGACAGCAGGGAGAACTTAGGGGGTGGAAGACCAAATGTTTAGGAAGAAGAGGGACAGTCCCGCTTGCGCGCTGTGATGGCAGGCACGGTGCCCGCCGCCCGGCTGCGTGGGTGGACGCCGAATGAGTCGCCCGTTTTTGGAAATTTAGACGTGTGGCGGTGGCCAGCAGACTAGCGTATTTCCTCGCGAGGTACCGACATGGTTGTCATATTGGATGAGCAGACATGATATGCTGTGGGGAGGACATGAATCGAAGCAAGGTATCCAATGCTTCTAAGCCACAAGCGCCACAAGCGCACGCCGACACGATCCCCGGGCAGTATTAGCAGCGGTTACCGGACTACTAGGTTGCGGCGTCCAGGAATTAGAAAGGCGATTCACAAAATTTGTGGACGTTGCGGGCTCCGTATTGATTGTCTGAAAACGCCACAAGCACGATACGGACTGCATACGACCTGCTCGGGATGTACTGATGTGTGTGATGGTCGCACAGAGGGACGACCTGTTTGGTGTGGTCGGATGCGGTGCAGTGGAAACGGACGGCCGAGCCGATGATGAGAATGGTGCTTGGTCATCACGATGATGCTGGCCCTTTCAATACATACCCTTCGCCGAGCAACTCGATCGCACGAGCTCTAAGACCGCCTCGTCGAGTCCCTCCGAGCTCACAAACCTGCTCGTCGTCACCGTCAACGTTGTGCACGCGACACCTCAACAGCGCCGGTGCCAAAATACGGACCGTGACTCGGAAACTGTCCGAAGCGTGCGGCCTGGATGACACACACACCACAGCGCTCAGTATTCCCAGCCAGTTATTCGTCGCCCACAACCATGAACCACCCACCACCGTCCATTTCGCAGGTATATGACCCCGGGGATGCGTTGGACGACCTCCCGGGGATTCACTGGGCACTCCACGAGTTCCTTCACTCTCGCATGCTCGAGTCTGAGGAGTACTGTCATCGTGTTGACCCAAACAAGTGCGTCGCTGAAACATGCGTTTGAGCCCTATAATTGAGATGCCCCGCAGGGAAAGACTGTATTTTGCGACCGGCTATGGGCTCATTCAGTGTGTCAAGGGTCTTATGTCATTCGAAGACGAGGTACGTGGCATGTTGCACCTCCCTCTCACGTGTTGTGGGCGGTGACATGTATGTTGCGAATAGGACCTCCTTTCAGCTATAAATCACACAAGACATGGCAATTCCATCGCCTCCGCTCACCGCAAACCCGCCCCATCGTTGGCAGGCCGCCTTGCTGGCTATATCGTTCCCGGGATGAGCAATTCGGGTACAGAATGGATTGCACAAATGACACCAGTCGAGAGACATGCAGAACTTGTGTATGCTGAGAGTTTGTATGAAAAGGTGTCCGTGTCGCCCCCTCCTACTTATCCAGACATTGATGCGACCACCGGTAGAGTTTACTTGGTATCGTGTACTCTGGGGATTGGCTTGCATTCATCAAGGAAGTGTGAGTATTCCCTTCCTCCAGGTGTGACAATGGCTCAAGCACCAAAATCATGTTCTGCAGATTGAACATGCGTACTACAATCTCAATATATCGACAACTGGGTCGATACCTCGAAGCGGCTGATGCTGCGTATGCTGCTGCCCATGCGAACGATGACGCATCGGATGGACCGCTTGAAGACCCATCTATTGACATGCATTTTCGTTCAGGCGTGTATCTAGGCGTTGGTCTGTCTCACCTCATTCTGTCCATGATGCCTGCGCGGCTCTTGGCGATTGTCGAGTTATTCGGCTATCGAGGCGACCGCAAGGAGGCCTTGAGAATGTTGAATCGAGCAGGTGGCTGGGACAACCACGGTGAGAGGAGTGTCATCTCTCAAGGCAAGTCACAAGTTACATCGCGTCGGTACCATCATTCAACAGGGTTGATGGTCACCCAGAGTCTGAAGGCGTCCGCCGTGCCATTTGCGACATGACTCTACTCATATTCCATCTTGTACTATCCTCGTATACTTTTGAAGGCGTCGATGTGGCGATGGCTCGGAGAATCGTAGAATGGAATTTGGAGAGATTCCCCAACGGTGCATTCAGTGCATCTGTATACCCCTGCAGAATTGCTAACTCATGTTCCAGGCGTGTTTTTCCTCTTCGGCGCTGGTCGCCTCGCGCTTGTGCGTTCGCAGCCCCAACGGGCTCTCGAATACTATGCGAGAGCAGCGCATGCGCAAACTCAATACCGTAACGTGCACCATATCAGCTGGTGGGAGAGTGCCATTGCCAATTTAGCCCTATGGAACGTTGATGCCAGCAAAGATTGGTGGGACCGCCTGCGTGGCGAGGCTACGGCAAGTCTAATCTTTCTATTGAGGTGCATACGGACTCAGCGGTCCACGTGAATAGTGGTCCAAAGCAACCTACGCGTACGGGGAAGCTGCTTGTCTCGCGACAATTGGTGACCATGATGGGGCTGCGAAGGTGATGGAGAAAGTATCTGGACTTAGACAACGAATCGCCGGGAAGAGTATACCCCTTGAGGTAAGACGTGAGGAAATCATTTGAAAATTAGTTCCCTGACCTATGATGTATCAATGATTCCTGTCAACAGAAATTCGCCGCTCGCAAGGCGCGCAAGTATTTGGCTCAAAAGAACAGGCTTATCTTACCGGCACTCGAACTTGCTTACGTATTTGCTGCCATTGCTCATGCTCCCCGCCAAGTCATACTCGAGCGCATGATTCCTTATATTCATCAAGCACTGGAAGAACTAAGCATGCCGGAGATGAACGGTGTCAACGGAGACGCGAACCCAAATGGGAGGAAGAGCAAAAAGGCGACTGAAAATAATCATAGAAAAGTGAGAAGCAAGGCGGAAGGGAAGGAGGGATACTGGGATGATCTCTGTTTGGCACGGTTCTTGGAGGGCGTTTGCTGGCGCTTCGTTGCTTATCCAGTATGTCCACTTATTTTGTCGACCGTCGACGGGACCCGCTTTGCAGCCGTACACAGTTTCGTGAAACTGATACGCCCGATCTTCAGGACCCCGACGCCCAACTGGACGCAGACGAAAAGGTGTCCGTTTCCGTCGAGGAAGCTCGACACAGAGCCGAGTCTGCGTTTGAAGAGGTGTTCAATAAGGGACTCAAGATAGAGTTAGACCATTATGTCGTTTACTACGCCCGTAGGTTGCTCGTTTGCATTCACTTCGTCAGATGAACTAAACACGTGAGCAGATTTCGAATATGGACGTCTCCTTGCGCGTTCTGGCGACAAAGAGGGTGCCAAAGCCCAGTTTGACATGGTGCTGAGTGGGAAACCACTCGAGGTCAACGCCGCAGGACGCAAGGGCAAATACAGTCTCGAGGTATGTTCTCTCGGTTGTTTCCAAATAGCTTCACTCCTGACGTGATACTACAGAATGCCCTGCTTATCCGCACGCATGGCGCCGTAGATGCCCTATCGCAGAATCGACCTCTTTAGACCGTGCTGGTGTCCTTATTTAAATCCTGACTTGACAGATGCATCTATTAACCATACACTTAGATTGCTTTGCTGATCTATTTACCCAGGACAGTCTCTGTACTTGACCTAATTTACCTAGATCTAGCAGCTCTTGGATTTTGCAACCGTGCTTGTTGTCATCCTTCGTCCATTGTAGATCGCGCTACGTGTTCCAGGTTAGTTTACACAAATGATTTTGACGGTACGGGTGTCGGCATTGTCGGCCATTGGGACTGTGAATTCAATAGTGCTGGAGGGGAGTGTCTTATGAGGTTGGTTGCTGGTTTGACAACCACCGAGCCAAGAGAGCCTCGCTGCGACGCTCCTTTCCTTAGTCTCCCGCAAGTGATTAGGACTTAGGGCTCAGACGTGCACGTTGTACCGTGTCATTCGAGATCGGACGACATTTAATCATGTATACACACGAAAACTTGAAGATCTGATTGGAAGTCATCCGTTGCTGGGGTCGACTCCCTGATGCCAACTGTCCGAACTGCTGGTATGAATGTTATGTTCGTCTTGCAGGGACGAAACTCATGCTAACCGTGAGGAAGTCCGAGAAGTCCGATGGACTCATACCAATTAGCAGATGATGGTCGATAATGACCTACTTCGATCGAGAATGAAGTGCGCACTCGGGGATGAGTGTTGTTCAAGGAACCTCGTGCCGCTATGCAGATGACTGTTTGGTCACAGTTCATTAACATTGGTATGCAATGCAATATCGTATTCTCACCTGCATAATTGAGGGATCAGCAAATAGAATTACGCATCACTTCTCGTTCCAGTGGCACACCTGTCTCCGCGCCTCGTTCATATGATGGAAGGAATCGGTGAAACAGAGGGTAAATCACATTGAAAATGGTTTCCGAATAGCTGACCTAGCGACGTGAGCTTCATTCGACGCTCGTAGAATAAGTGCGCAGAATGTAGCCAAGCTACGTTGGACCAAGGAAGTATAAATGTACATACCGCATACACGCGCTCAATTTATGATCGCGCGATGGTCAGTAAGATATAGAATGCCCTGGTCAGTTCACATTCAAGCGTGAATTTGTGTCACTATGAATGTCATCACGTTGATACGTCCCTCAGACGACCTCGTGTAACCTGAGGTTGTTCCTCGTTTCGCACGTCGTGGAGCTCGTTGCCGAAGCGGACGCGACTCACGCAGCATCGACGCGATCTGTCACACACCCATTTACGCGTGACACACGCTATTGAATGTCACGTCCTCCCACCTCTTTACTCTCATCGCGATGCCAGTGGACGACCTCAATCCTCGCCCACAGAAACGACAGCGCACGGATCACGTCGCAGACGGTGCTGAATCATCCGCGCCGCCATCGTCGACGCCGTCACAACCTCGGTCGACATTCCGACCCCTGCCACCCCCAGTGCTCCTCCTCGCGCTTCCAGCGCTGTTAGCCCATCCAGCCAGCCATGAACATTATCCCCTGTCGCTCTTTTTATCGCTGAGAGCACTCAGGACGTGTCTTGAACTGAAAACGCTCACCCCGGACGTGGAGTGTCGGGCCTGGTCTGGTCTAGCTGAGGTAGGACTCAGAGTCATCAATAGCGGTTTCACTACCACTGGGGAGCACGCTTGGGCAAATGGAATTGAAGCGGAAGTAAGTCGTTTATCGAGTGAATACCCTCCGTGCTCATATGTTCCACTCTGCAAGGTCGAGAAAGCGATCGGAAAAGGGGTGCGTTGAATCTCATGTCCTCTCCCTTGTAGAAAAGCTGAGAAAATTCGTTCTTGCAGCTCCTCATAGCACAAAAGGTGTGAAACTCGTGCATATAGCCAGGCTCGTTCCGATAGGTTTGCTAATGGATACTTTGCAGCATCCTTCCCTTCGCCCTCTCCGCCACCACCTGTCGCTGCTCAACGCAGAATCTGCATTTCGAAGTAACAACACGAAATATGCACGTGCATTATTGCGAAGGCTCATAGCATCATTCATGTCCTCTGATCCTCCTTCTGTCGTATACACGGCCCACCTGGCCCTCATCACACACCTGACATCGGGCCCACCCCCCGTGCACGGTGCACCGAATTCTGCTGTTCCTTCGGCCGCCGAACTGCAAGCTGCCCTCACAGTTATTTCGACGCTGTCCAGTCTCGCTGCACAAAACAGACACTTCGCCGTTGAAGATTTAGCAGTAGTCCTGCATGTCAGGGTTTTAGTTGGCGCCGGCCTGTGGGATTTGGTCGGTGATGCACTTTCGGTTGCAGAAAAGGCCATGCAGCTAGTATTCCACACAGGAGAGGAGAAGCACGTGAGAGGTCGGGATGGCAAAAAGGCAGAACAAGACGCTGCGGAGACCCTAATGAGATCATACTCGATAACAACACAGGATGTGCACAGCAGTGCTTCCTCCCAATCCCAGTCCCAATTAAGGAGTGACCCTACCCCTACCCCTACTCCCTCTCCCGCAAAAGAGGCATCGGCTGTCCCTGGTCCAAAAGGCTCGGATGCCCTTACACTAGCGCTTACCGCGCATCTTCTCATTTTAGGCGTCATTTTTCATACGCATGGGGGTCGTGCGCGCGCTGCTGACACTCGACTAGCCGCCCTTCATGCTCTCATGGATGGCGGTGCGCTGGTGGGTGGTACTAATTCAGATGGGCTGGTGGAAGTATGCCTCATCTTTGTCGCCTTGATTACCTACGCTGATTTTGCCACCAGATCCCACTTCCAGGACATGATTCCATCTTTCTACAAACAACCCACCCACATATCCTATTTCTACTCACCTTTCTTGTCTCTGCTGTCGCTAAACGAGATCCAGTGTCTCGCCGCCCTAAGAAACGAGTGTTTGCAGAGTGTGGAGTGGTGCAATGTAGGGAAGGTCGTCTGGGTAAAGAAGGTTCCATCAGAATAAATGGTAAATTTTGTTCAATTCTCAATTTGCGGACGGCTCAAGTGTTGGATGCCCATTCTTCCAGTTCCGCTGTCGGCGTCTTATGGCGATGTAACTGCTGTTGAGCAACACACCCTCAGAATCGAGGCAGATCTGCTATGCGAACTTGTAACCGTAAGCGAGCAAATTCACCGCCGTGAGTTATATCTGTTTTTACACCTGCACTGTCTAGGTATCAATCCAAAGGAGTGATTTTGAAGCTGTGGAGAGCGTGAGTTTATTCTATATCTAAGGCATCACGCTATTCAACGTGTTCGTATCAGCATCTCGCTACGCTAATTGCCCATACTCGCACCTACGACTTCTTCCCTGCTTACGCCGCTCGCATTGCACTTCTTCATGCACATCTTGCACATGCTTTGGGCGATACGGAGCGTGCAGGGACATGCTATCGTGTCGCTGCCCATCTCGATGGTGCAAGTCCTATTGGATCAAGTACGGCACTCGGAGGGGGGTTCATAGCTGCGGCAGCCCGTGCTAGTGAAGCCCTTCTCCGTATCGGACTTTCCGCTGTCCAATCGCCGCCTCCTTCCTCCGTTCCTCCTGCCGATCAAGCCAACCTACAACTTGACGCCTCCACCACATCTCTCGTCAAGGACGCACTCGCACGGTGCTCGTCCGGCGCTTCCGCGCCTCTACCTGCACTCGGGGAGCTCATTTCGGCCGCGCTGGCGCGTTCGCACATCATCCGGTCTAAATCGCTCTTGAAGCACGCGCTCGAGCTGCTCAGCGCTGCGGCGGATAATCACTTGCGTGCACTGGTATTAGCTGTCGTCGGCGCGCAATATGTGTATACCGCCCCGGGGCATGCGATGGAGGTCCTTGCCGTGTGTGAGACACTCGGTGCGGGCATGGGTGCCAATCCAAAGAAGGCAGAGGAAGGACCTGGAGAAGCCGCACCGCCGTCCAACGGGACGCGAGCCAAAGACGGCGTTGGAAACGCGCCATTGCGATTATGGGTTGGCGAACGCTTCCTCGGTACGTGTTCTCGCCAATAACCCGAGCGTAACAGGGATGATTGAGGACTTGATTCCATAGAACTGTTCAAGCGCTCTGGCAAAGAAAATCGGGTTCGCAAACAGGAAGCGTTTAATAGGGTGTATCAGGCAGCCGTGGACGACTTTGGGACGCATCGTGCGCGACTTTGGTGAACATTTGATAGGGTAATGGATAGATGTAGCGGAAAAAACGTGCTTGACACTCTCGATTCGAAACAATTCTTTACCGTATACAGTACCCTTCATCACTATGCGTGTAGCCATAGTTCTCTGCACTTGAACTCTACCGTAACATGAGTCAGCCGATGTCTGTATTACTAGAGATTTCGCTGTATTACGGGGGACGGGTCACTGGTCACCATTCGACGCAACCTTCATCCGATCTCAATTCCGTCTACTTTGACCGCGATCCGAATAGGAAACGGTGAGATGCCAGTGGCGTTAGTTATAAGCGGAACAGCTGTACGACCATTTTCAGACGAAGTATGGGTCAGCATGACGTGGAGGGCTTTGGTGAGTGTGGTGGCGAGGGTGGCGCTGAATTCGTGACGGTCTGTGTGTCGCGAAGGTGACGGGGTCGTGCGTTGTGCGATAAACGTCGGAATGCAAACGAGGTGTGAGAACGAATGAAATAGGACAAATACGTAGAGATGTACCCCGGTCTGATTTTGGCTGTCTTAGTTCTGCGTTGACGATCCTATTGGGGTAGTTTATCAAGGTACGTCAGCTGATCATGGTCAAATGGTCGACTGTCCCAAACGCGAAGGGTGGGTAGGGGAACATCGTGGAATCAAGATCGAATGAGGAATGAAGGAGGCGACTAACCATTGTTCCCATGGAACGTCTTCTTCTCCGACATACACTTGGAACCATGATTTCTTGGGTTTCTTTTCCGAAAAGGTGACCAGGATCTGTACATGGTGCACATATAAGGAGGGTAAGGATGTATCGTGGATCGAAAACATGTAGCACATTACCTGTCCGCGTTTGTTCGTCCCACTTTCGATCCCTTTCCAAAAAACGTCTACCTTTTCGTTGACGAGCTGTTCCATTTCGGGATCTGCAACACCAGGCTGTGTTATTGCAGTGTGATCCGAAATACGAAGCAGAACATCGATGTCAGTATCACATCCTTGAACCAGAACTGGGGAAAAATGGGGAAAAATAGGATGAACTTGAAAGGGTGGATGGGATGGATGGTTTGCTGAAAGGCTGACCATGGTCACGTCGAGTACGTCAAATGTCTGAGGTTTGACTGTTCCAAAGAGACGATGAAAGAGGATAGCGTGAAGGATCGCATGTAAGACTTCTTTGGCGGTTTGTCGTTCGAGGATCTGAGCCCGGAACATGGTGGGGATATGATAGACATCAATTGAGTTGTGAGGGGAGGTCTGGGTATTTGCGAGGGACGTACCACGTCGATGGATACGGTTGGGAAGGTACTGTTCATCGTGATGCGGTTGGGAGAGAGATGGATGAGGCGCAATCACTGCCAGCGGTGTGAAGGCATGAGATAGTCTATGGCATAACCTTTCTGACGTCCAGTCATACTGTTTAAGGGATGCAAGACATTGCAAGCGAGCTATTATTATAAGCTACAAACCACCTAGTGGCTAGAACAAGGAACTTTGGCAAAGACTCTAAAGCTATATCAATGCCTAAGGAGAAGAACCGGATCTGAATTATACCAAACAGTGTCATGAGGTTCACACCATCAAAAGTGGATTCCTATCATGGCGAGAGACGGTTCTGGAAACTGAATTCACCATCTCTTCTCACCGTATACCACATCAACTCCTCGGCGATGTCTCAGGGTCAAGAGTCCTCAAGACAGAGCTACATATTGTCTTTGGTAGAAACACCGAAGTGTGGGTTCAGACCACCGTAGCCGATCATCCGAACCGACACCGCCTGTGAACATGCCTGCCAACTTCTCTTACGACTCTCCGCCACACACCGTATGATGAGGAGTCCCATTAGTATATTGGAAATGCGCGCGTACGAGTGCTGACGCGGACGGTTGTCCACTACGAGTGTCACTGCAGCAACTGGCAATTCTGTAAAAAAGGATGGGTCTTTCGTCAAGTATACACGGCGCACTGTCTCTACGGTAGCTTTTTATCGTATGAGCGCTCATGCACATGCCCAGAGTCTGGCATCTGCTCATGTCCTCGGTTCGTTACTGGTGCTATTTCAGTTGCTCGGCTCTGCATTCTTCCTGGTACGTTACATCTACTTCGTCGGTGTTAGAACTGAAATTGACATCAGCTTTCGCTCCAATAAATTATGTTCTTTTTGTTTGCTCTCGTCTTCTAGCGCTCACAGTGCTTGAATCTGTAATTTCGGACCATGAAATCCCGTCCAGGCGGTACATTAATCATTCTTCCGTGCTCCAACGTACGATGGGCCAATAACAGGAATACTAATATGGATGGTCACGGATCGTCGCACTGTTGGATTCAGACTGCACCAGCCTGCCCTTGGGTGGTAAAAGACAACTTGATCGAGCTATGAGACTACAAGTTATGCAATGTATGTATTGTATCTAATTAAAGGGCATCTGCTGATTTGAAAGAGCTATTTCCATGATGTTTAATGTGAGTAGGTGTGATATGGCAAGTGAGGTATCAAGGAGCATGTAGAATCAGTCTAAGGGGTGAGTATGAGACATGGGACTGCGCTCGACAGCGAGGGGAATTCTGGCGCGTGGATGTCATTACTATCTGCTGGTGGCGCGACACCCCCAGTTTCAAGCCATCGGCCATTGGAGGATGTGTTCAGCCGCAAGGCTTCGCTTCGTTCGTCACCGTAACCCGACGTTTCTTCAAGCTTTGGTTTTTGATTTTCCACGGGGCCCCACCCTGTTCATGACCCACCCTATGGGAATGCTTAACGCCTTGTACGTTTTATCCCTCCCAGTGGCAGGCTCCCTTCGCGTCCTCAGTGTTTTCGTAGTCCCCAAGATCTTTTACGTGTCAGCTTCGTCATGATTACATTAGTATCACCCAATCGGCTTGAGTCACGTCGCCGTGGTTCCTTTCGCCTCCCGCGCGTCCTTACAGCCAAGGGTAATTAGTTGAAGGCCAAAGTCAACAGCCAGAAGTAGTAAGATATATGACCGTGTGCCTGCTTTCGCGCGGTTGTCCGGCGCGAGCTTTCCAGTGACTGGAGTCCTACCGAAGTCAACTGCCAAAAACAGCAAGACTCATCTACACATGTCCGTCCTTCCAACGAGCGCGCTTGCTCATGTCCCGCTTTCCAATATAACTCTCAAATGGCCGCTGTCGTAGAGTCGTCAAGCGATAGGTACCGTCCTTGCAGACAAGTGGTGACGTGACATAACCCCATCCCCTGCCAGTGTACTTAAGTTGTATACGTCCTCTTGCTTCAGTATTTCCCCATTCGCTGCCTTGAGCCTGGGACCTCAGAACCCTTCAGTTTTCCTCTTGCGATTCCCATCTTCGTGACCCTGACTGCGGTGATACAAAACGAATTAACTGCCTATTCGGATCACAGTTATCAGAGTTTGATCATCCTCCAATCCCACGAAGAACTCTACCGTACCACCAAACCCTGGTGCTGATTATCTCCGTATCGGCATATTCTCAGGTATGGTCCCTTGCACACGGTCATTTATACCTCATTCATATTGGGGGCAGGGTTCACCTTTCATTTTGATCGCCTTGCCCGCTGCACCTCCGAGTCAAGCCTCACCGTTCTATGGCTTCCTTGGCACCGCGTACAGTCCTCGTGGCTGCGACGACCAAGATACTCGATGTGACGTCTACCAACTCAACCAACACAGGGAGTGGTGAGACCATCATGAACCTCCTCAACGATCGCATCAATTTGATAGCGGCCACGACACTCCTTGGGTTTACCTATGGCATCATGACCATCCTTTATTGCATGACCACTTATTCTCTCCTCAAGAAACTGTTTCGGCGCAATTCACGATCCGGCTCGCATTCGCATTCGCTCTTGAGGTCCCGGACGGAATGGCGCAAGACACTTTTTTACATCACCTATACCTCCGTCTTGTTCGCTCTGGCGACGTTGTATACCGCTGGCAATTCTCAGAACGCAGTCGTGGCCTACGTCGATAATAGGCTATATCCCGGAGGTCCCTATCAATATTTCGTCATGTTCATGGCTGGCCAGAATGCTATGGTCATGACCGACATCGCCGCCATGATAATGCTCTGGATGACGGATGGCCTGATCGTCAGTGTCGGTTCTCGTGCACATGTCGGAAAAAAACTGATGTTAGAATCTGTAGCTTTGCAGATTAATCATGTTTTATTATCATGTCGCGTATGCGAGGTGGATCATTCCTCTGCCATGTGCGATGTATGTCGGTGTCATTGGTGAGTGAACGATGTCTGTCATGGATAGTCCAGGACGTACATCTAACTAACGTGGGGTTCGCTATAGTGTTGAGTACCCTCGTCTTGCAGGGAGAAGCCGGCTTGGGGAAGATATTCTACCTCTTTGAGAACATGCTGCTTGCTTACTACGTGCTCTCGTTCTCGCTGAGCGTTATCGCAACGGTGTTCATCGCTGCGCGACTATACTGGCACAAAGTCCAACTCGAACGCGTGTTTGGTGAGCACTATGGTCCGAACGTTGGGACGCTAACGTGACATCATTTCTTGTCGCTGCGACCCTGCCCCCGTTACGTATGTTATCCACCTGCTCAGGTCCAAGAATGGAGTCCCCCTACATGAGTATTGCATCGATGTTGATCGAATCTGCGGCACTCTATGGAGCATGGTCGCTCGGGTTTTTGGTTTTGTGCATTCTTCGAAGTCCAGGACAGACGATCATCCTGGCGACGATGCCCCACATTCAGGTGAGCCGCCATGGCATGTGGCAGAGATCCGACCGATTCAGGAACGCGTGGATCTGAATTGACGAATTTACCTCGTAGGTCATTGCACCGCTCTTGATCATACTCTGGATCGCTCGCGGGAAGGCTTGCAAATATGGCAAAGGTTTTGACAACGAGGCACCGGACCAACTCCCTTCGAGCGGCGTCGGTTTCGGCTCTCAGTCCTCCCGTATTGTGGGTGACGATGTTCATCCGAGTACGAGTCGGAATGCGTCGTGCAGTACGGTCGCCGGTCGCAACCTGGCTAATCACAGAGACCCCAGCGTAATCGAGCTTGGGTTGTTTAACTCTGAACCATCGAGCGTCATCGACGATATAAAACCATGACAGATGAGATAAAATTGAAGATGGGGAAAGGAACTTGAAGAGAAAGGAAGACGTGACGCCCTGTTCCGAACCGAGTCAACGCCCATGTGGACGACGAAATCGCCACAGGAAGGCACTCACTGACATACACACATACTACTTGAAACCAGCTTTGGAGCAACCTTGCCTCGTGTGGAGGCTATCCTCTCATTTTCGTCTCTTTCTTTTTTTTTCTTGCTTCGGCTTTGCAAATGTTGTCGGTTCGTATACCCACCCATATATATATCCACCCAGTGTTGGATGATGTTGTCGATGTACTTGTTCTTTAGCATCATCACCATTGCAATGTGTTACCCTGCATCCATTGTTTTATAGTAGACACCATTTTTTTTAGGAATCGAGAATAACTCGACAACTGATTGGCAGGACCCTCAGCACGGTAGCATACTTCAGGTGCACTTGCTGTTCGGCTGTCTCAAGGTGCTCTTTTTTAGTGGGGAAATAGTGGCGACAATGCCCAGTTTTGGACAGAAGTGAAACCGATTCATAATGAATCAGTGTCATTCCATGGCCAGTTCAGTGATTTTTTGCATGACTGATGAATGTCAATAACTTATCGGGATCAGAAGTTGTTGATTGTTCGGTGCCAATCAGTGAAACGGCCAGGGTTAGCCGACAGTAGCCGATGGTCAGGCCTTCAGGACCGGTCAGGACCACTACCCGGTTCACAGATCTGGGCCGGCCGCGTTCAACGACTCACTGAATACCTGTGATGGTGATTTCGTGGAATTTATCAATGAATTTTCCGTGAGCGCTCAACGCTCTGATAACTGCTATGAATACATATACTACCTACAGTGACTTTCTGTCTGGTACTTCTAGTCGAGCGCTAGTATCGACAATTCGTACATCAAATTCCATGGTCGTCCATATGACCTGAAGGGGAGAACCGCGTTATCTTGGCGTAATCCTGAAATGTAAAACCCGCGCCAGATGCTCAAAAAGACAAAGGACAAGACAGTCATGGTCAATATAAATGAAGTTCGCCAAAATTGGATCAAACGTCATTCCATTCAATGTAACGTTCGAGTCCGCTCCAAGCCCAGCTTGAGGGACTCTAGTATCTCCAAATTCGCCTGGCGCTTCGCTTCGATCGATCCCCCAAGGGCATCCTCCCACCATCGTTCGTCTTCGGGTACATCACGCCATTTACCTCGGAGGAAAGCATGAAAGTTTTCCGTGCTTCCATTAGGGGGGACCCGAAGCGATTGGGACTTGATCCAAGTTGGCGGGGGGTTGGTACGTGAGTACGAGCGCGCGTCCGTGCCCGTGTTCGCGCTGTCGACACTGTCACGATCGTTATCACCGTCGCAATACGGTTTCGTGAATCCTTCCGATGCGAGGACGATAGCTGGTGGGATGGTGATACGACCCCGTTTAAAACAGACCTGGGACACAGCGACGCAATGCAAGATCGCCCCGTCCGGTTCGACAATTGGGGCTCGGCGCGTACTGCCAGAACCGTTGTCATTTGTGTGGATGATGGCAGCGACGGCGTGTTCGACGTTGGCGAACCCATTCTGAGAGTGAGGGAGCCCGTCGATGGGGGTGGATGGGGTACTGGATTGAGGCGAGGGGTCTGTGGCGTGTCGACGACCGGGACGTGTGACGTAGCGCGCCACAATGTATATCTATAAAAAAAGTAAACTGTCAGCGGACCGAAGATGAATCTGGAATCCGACATGACCAGAACTTGGAAGCATGGATGAACTTACCCATTTATGGTCCCAGGAGCCGATCGTGAGGCGCATCTCGTACCGCGCTAGGGGCGGGATCTCGCGAAGGAAGTGATAGTGGGTTGCTGGGGAAGCGAAGAGGGGTGAAGGATTTCAGTCGGACTTGTTTGGACTAGTGGGTATGAGGCGAGGACTTACCACCGAGGGCCATCTGTCCTCCGCTAAGACCCCAGGCGGGGAAGGACTTGACGAATGCCTTTGCGCGCGCAGAATCGAATGCCTACTTGGAGGACTGGTTATTTCACGTTGGATGACACGAGAAAAGACGTGCCTTGGCATAACTCGAGTTGCTGAGGTGCATCCCGAACATGTCGATATCGTCGATGGCTGGAGAAAGCATTGAATTGCATGAGTCGGCGTGAAAATGGATTTTCATCAAGTTGAGAGACGCACTTGCCCACCGCCTGTACACTGTGGTGAATCGGAATGGATTAGCGCCCATTGGCGAGAGGCTTTTACCCCATGCGATGAGCGCACGTGGCCGTTCCTTCTCGGAGGCGAATGCGAGCTTTAAGCGCAATACCAAATGATCTAGTTTAACCCAGAATATGGGCCAGAACACACGAACTACAAGGAAACGTGTTGGGTCAGATAGCTGCCATATGTCCGACTCCCAAAACGAAGGGGAGGAAAAGACTGCTGCAAGTGGGACTCACTGTGCCATACGAACGGCAGAGACCCGGAGTTGATGAGAAGCACGATGAAAGCGGCATATTTAAGGAAGGAAAGCAGCGTGGTGCGTGGTGAGCGGTCGAAGAGGGACTTAAGGAGTGCATATAATTCCGTGAGGTCTCCCCGGGGCGCGGGTATGACAGGTATTTTTGCGAGCAGAGAGATGGTATCCTTGGGTATGTATGATGGCATTGGAATCCTGCCTTGAGGAGCGAGGATGGGTTGCTCGGTCGGTCTGAGAGCTGGTTTTGTATTAGTTCACTGTTAGTGTATTATACCCCTTTTACGCCGGAAGCTTCCGAGTGCCAACACGAAACACAGTCAATACGTGACACATGGTCTTAAAACACCTCGTCGTTTCTTCAGGCTCCGGGGAGCCAATACGGTAATCTTGTAGCCTTTCACTGATCATTGAGTCCAACAATCAGTTCTACTGTTCCAACGTGACTCGTTGCTGACTCATCTGGAATTTTTTAAGCTGTCTCACTGGAACATCATTCTCGCTTCCAGAACCCATGTGGGAACGCGGCCGCATCGGACTCGCACACAGCGATAACTTCAGCAACGCTGCCATGCTTGGTTTCGCTAGTTGTTAATACTTGGAAGTGACAACTATAAATTGGCGCATGGACCAACGTGCTTGAGATACCCATACGTTGGTTGTTAGTTGCTTTACAGAAATGGCCTCACGGCTGTCAGGCGTATAATAGTTAAACATGTTTCAAAGGTTATAACCTCGAGGCCTCAAGAACCTGCAATCTGGATCTGGACCCCCGCGATTTACATGAAGCAGTTGCTTCTTGTTCTCAGTGAGATTCTCAGATTCAACGCCGTTCAAGGGTCCCGCCTGCGGCAGTCGTTATCACTGCTTACATTGTACACCCCTCTTTGGGGGCGAAAACAAGTTTCGCCGATCTGTTTCTTATCAATCACCGTAGTACCGGGACTGTCATACTTGCGGCAGTGCTCCAATCGCACCGATCTGCGGGAACACAAACGACGGCGAAGTTGCATGGCATGTGTTCCTGAGTTCAACGTTCAGCTCCAAGGGGTAACGGACGTCGTTCGGACGTCACTTATAATTAGTTGTCTGGCCCATCTGCTTTTCGTCAGCACTGTTCGAACGTGCGCCACTGAGTAAATCCGGAAAAGATTAGATAGACGATAGTGAGCTTGAAGCGAACAGAGGTTAGATTATGAAGACATAAGAAAAGGATAACATACCAGGTTGGAAACGAGCAGATGCGAGAGAGTCTGCTCGAAATGCCGATTCCAGTTTGCATAATACTGAACCTCGAGAGTCTTTTCAAGAGAGCCCACCCCCTTGAGTCTGAGATCTGATCCTCCCTAGTAACAAGCATTGACAGCACACATATTACATAAACAATTGATCCCTGGTTCTGCCCAATGACACAATCGAGGTCCCAACCTTGAATCGGGACCGATATATCGACACGAATACTGGCACCGGCCTTCAAAGCTTTCGCCCTCAATGAAGTATGAAACCGTACAGTATTCGCTGGGGCAATCAGCGAATTCATCAAGGATTCGAGCCTCCAGCAACAGCTTGAAGCAGAGTAGCCTACTAGCCTCAATATATTCAGAGGCCCGCATGCGATGATCCTGTCCCGGATTATAGTCCACCGGTCCAGATTCACGATATCAAGCCTCGGAATGCGTACAGTTCGACAGACTGTCTGCATGTTTTTGTTTTCAGATACTTGTTTCGTAACAGACCTGGGAGTCCCAGACGTCATGTCCTGGGTGTACAACCATCTGCCTCGATATCTCTCGTGCAGTGCTAATCGTTCGGTTTATGTAAGTCACGGTGATGCAGGCTGCTCGAGGACCAGGTAAACATCCAACTTGCCAAGTTTATTCCACAACATGCACCCGACAGCCAAAGCCAGAAACCGTCATTCACCGTCCTCGACATGAATACAAATCAATCGACACGTTACAACTATCAAAAAAACTGAAATATCAGTGATGTAATTTCACATCACCGTCGGCACC
>JBBPQP010000122.1:0-47004 GCA_038092555.1 Boletus subgraveolens
CAAATCTCTCCCCCGCCCCCTCCCTCTCCGAGACGAGAAAGAAGCAATCAAAGCGCGACGAGGTCCGTCTCTCTTCTCTTTCTTTTCCCCTCTCATCTCTCCCCAGGCAATCCGCAAGAAAATCGAATCCGAACTTGCCCGGAAGCGCACCATCTCGACCACCTTCCAGTCCGGTCGCAGCAAACGTCCTGCAAAGCCGGCAGTGACCAAGGGAACAGTCGCTGCCCTCAAGCCCAGTCCCGCCCTCACCGTCCCGGAGAACATCACCGTCGCGGAAGCCAGTCAGCTATGTGCTGCCAAGCGCACAGACTGTGTCCTCGTCGTTGACGACGATGAAGGCCTCAGCGGCATATTCACCGCCAAGGACTTGGCATACAGAGTATGTCCGCCTTCCTTGCGTACATCTCAGTCGCGCCGATCACTTCCAACAGGTCACTGCAGAGGGTCTTGATCCTCACTCGACACACGTCAGTCATATCATGACCCGCAGTCCAATGGTCACGCGTGACACCACCAGTGCAACAGAGGCTCTCCAGCTCATGGTTCAAAAACACTTCCGTCACTTGGTCAGTCATCAGACCCGTCCATCTCATTCATCTGATTTTCGTCTTCTGGTAGCCTGTTTGCAATGAGGAGGGAAATGTTGTCGGTTTGCTCGATATCACCAAGGTATTCCACGAGGCCCTCAACAAGGTCGAACGCAGTTCCTCCGCATCCGAGAAGCTCTACAATGCTCTTGCAGGCGTACAGTCAGAGCTCGGTCCTAACATGACTTCGAATCCTCAAGCAGCCGCTATGCTCGCATACGTCGACGCCCTCCGTGAAAAGACCGCGCTACCCGATCTGACCACCGTCATGGACTCGCGCACGCAACCAGCTACAGTCACCCCGAAAACAACCGTTCGCGAAGTCGCAAAGCTGATGAAAGAGCGCAGAGTGACAGCCGTCTGTGTCATGGAAAACACGCCGGGCTTCGACAGCGTACACCCCAAGATCGCTGGTATCTTCACAAGCAAGGATATAGTCCTCCGGGTAATTGCTGCTGGTTTGGATGCTGGCATTTGTAGCGTCATCCGGGTTATGACTCCTCATCCCGACACTGCACCTCCAACAACGACTGTGCATGATGCACTCAAGAAAATGCATAGTATGTATGGTTGGTCTCTAATCAACTTCCGCTGATGCATCTGTCCCCAGATGGTCACTACCTCAATCTGCCTGTTGTGGAAGCCGACGGACGGCTAGTGGCAATTGTTGACGTACTCAAGCTTACATATGCTACTCTCGAGCAGGTATGTTATGTTTAGTCAACTCTGTTCCTGTGTTGATTTGTGGTAGATGAACGCAATGAGTGTTGAAACAGCCGGCGAAAACGCTGACACAGAGGGTGGTCCAATGTGGGGTCGTTTCTTCGATTCTATTGGCGGTCACGACGATACCGAATCCATGGTATCAGGCTCGCACGTCCCTACGGATGGTCATTCTATCTCGGCGCACCACCTCTCCCGCACTCAACAGTCACCCTACCCAGAAGTCCATCCCAATGACTCTGCTTCCGTTGTTGATGATGACCACGAGTCTGCTCTCGATGCGTACCCGCGCAAGAAAGGTGCACATAATATTCCCAGTATCACTGGTGCAGCCTCAACCGTAGCCGTCGACGATGGCACCTATGTCTTCAAGTTCCGTACTCCGGGTGGTCGGACGCACCGTTTCCAAGCCAGATACGACAGTGTCGAGATGCTCCGTGAGATTGTATCCGGGAAGCTTGGCACCGATCCGTTCTTTACCTCGTACAACGGTGACCCAGACCAAAAGCCCGACCCGACAGACTTTATATTGTCTTACACGGACGCAGATGGGGATACGGTGTTGATCACAAGCGACAATGATATCGCTGATGCTGTCAAGATCGCACGTACGGCGGGTTCAGATCGTGTCGTATTGTTCATCCAAGGTGGTAAGCACTGGGAGGAGGCAAGTGCTGATAAAAGTGAAACCAAATCCGCCGAGGTCACAACCCCCCCACAAGAGGTGAAGGCAGTTGAGAAACCAGAGGCTGTCCCAGAACCACCCGTCACTGCCCCTCCCCAGGTTCATGTGCCGCCGCCGCAGGACCTCGTAATGGGTATCCCCAAAGACCTGTTACTTCCCGCGAGTATAGGCGCTCTCGCCGTCGTCATTCTCAGTGTTTTTACCATCTCACGTCTGACGCGCGATTAGTGGGAGGGAAGCGGGGCGACGGCGAGTCAGGGAACGCGGTTTTCAATGGTTGTCTATGCCCTCGTGTCCATTTTATCCTATATTATATTGATCGGTGCTGCCATCGACGATATTTTGCTGATTTGTGGGAAGCATGGCCACTTTTCTTTTGTTTTCTACCGTACATGTTGCATCCATGCCGGCCGAGCGGTCTCACTCCTTTGCATATACGACTTTTGCACGATGTTCTTTTTCACGAAACCATCACGCATGGCGAGTGCCCTCGATGAGTAATAAAATCAAGTTATAGACGCCCACCGGACTTCAAAGCTTCAAGTTAGAGATGGACAAACACCGGCTCCCGGAGTTCCGCAAGAGATCAAGTGAGCAATTTGCTCCGGGCTCCCAGCCGATGGACGTCTATAAATTCGTCTGCCAGTCATGACATCGGCGCAGTTTAGTTTCGCCGTCTCCGACTCATGCCGTCTGTGCCAGATCTTAGACTTACCCAGCTCTTTGACGAGGTCAAGTGCGATGTCCTCACCAAGAGTCAAGAGGCCGACAATGCACTCCAGCTTCAAGAGATATCGAGAGCCTTTCTCTGTGAGTCCCCTCGTAATGACATACCCATCTGGTCACTGAAACGAAGTCCGTCCATCGGTGGTAGCGGACACAATCACAGGTACATACGCATGCAGCATTGATCGAACGACGGACATGAACTGAGTCCGAGTTAAACAGTCCCAACGAAACAGATGAACGAATATGCACTCCGCGCTTCACTTGGCGACGATGTCTACTTTGATGAATCCACTGCTGCCCTCGAGGCACATATCGCCAAGATAACCGGGAAGGAAGCCGGTCTCTTCTTACCCTCTGGAACGATGTCCAACCAAATCGCTCTGCGGACACACCTCCAGCAGCCGCCTCACTCTGTCATCACCGACGCTCGTGCCCATATCTATCGGTGAGTATACGGGATCGTTCGCGCACACCTTCGTACACTCATGGCGGGTTAGGATGGAGGCCGGCGGTGCTGCATTCCACTCGCAGGCCAACAGCATCCCTATCTTCCCTGAGAACGGTGGGTTCTGATGAGCTAAGGACGTCGAGGTGATAGTTATGGCGTTGAATTGATAGGTCACCATCTGACGTGGGAAGACATCGAGTCACGCATCGTCTCTGGAACGGACGTGCACGTGTAAGGCCTCCTTCCAGGTCGGCCGAAACCAAATCTCACTTCAATTTAACTGTATTCAGCGCGCCAACGCGGGTCATCGCGCTGGAGAATACCCTCAATGGGACCATCATCCCTCAGAAGGATGTATTAGAAATTTCGAAGAATGCGCATGCTCGGGACATCATCATGCACCTTGACGGAGCACGGATCTGGCATGTTGCTGTCGAAACAGGACTGTCTATGAAGGAAATCTGTGACCCGTTTGAATCCGTTAGCCTGTGCCTTTCCAAAGGCCTTGGTAAGATCTCATCCTTTTCTTTTCGTTTCTTTTTTTTCCATCTGCATTATAGTGCTGATCATCGTTCTCCAGGTGCGCCAATCGGGACATGTCTGGTCGGCACAAAGGCCTTCATCACCAAGGCACGGTGGTTCAGGAAGCTTTTTGGCGGCGGAATGCGCCAGACGGGTTACCTGGTCGGCTGTGCTGCCTATGCGCTAACCCACAACTTCCCTCTTCTCCCTCGCGTTCACGCACTTGCCAAGCACATGCAACAGGGTCTGGAAGCTATCGGCGTCGGGATCCTAAGTCCCGCTGAAACTTGCATAGTGCGTCACCTGACACTCGGATTTATTATCGGAACAATAATATCTGATGATCGGTGCCAACAAGTTGTTTTATGACCCATCTACTATCGGTGTGGAATATTGGGAGGTCGTCGAGCGTGCCGCTGCGCTTGAGAAACCCATCAAGATCAACGGGTCTCGTATCGTGGTACATATCCAGAGTTCTCCCCAAGCGGTCGAAGATTTCCTTGACCTCATGAGGGGATTGAAGGAAGAGAAGGCAAAGGCAGGCTGGACACCTGATCAGGCACCACCCAAGAAGCAGAATCCCTTCCGGGATGTATATGTCAAGGCTACTAAGCCAACCTAAACACATACGTTTCCAGTGGTAGAATCCAGATGAACCTGAATTATGTAGTGCTCTTCGACGGTTGAGCATTGCACGGCATGTCATTGCCTGACTGCGAGAGCCTACTCTTGGAATACTTGTAGTCTTGGATCATGTTGCATCTTATGTATCGCGGGATACCGCATGCAAGACTGCATATAACAAGAGTGGGCTGTGTAAGGACCGTACGCACAGTAAGTAGGAAAAGCTAGTCTGGACTCCAGACTAAGGAAAAGCGAGGGGTGGTGCGAACCGAAATGATGGCTAGGTATGAAGTAGAAGACCTGCATAGTTACGCCGGTCTCACCCTTACTTCACGACCCGGGGGATGCCAGCAGATGATTCAATAAGCAAATGACAGATTCGTCGGATCGATCTAAACGTCCCCGCCAACAAGTGACCTTAACCCTTGCCTACATACCGCTGTTTTTCGTATTCCCTCCAAAGAGACTTGATGATCGTTTTCCCACCCGAATCCAGCGCGGACACCATCAGAGCGTCCCGATTATGCTCCCCCACCATCTCACACAAAGCAAACAACCCAGGCTCGAGATCCCTCCTCATCTCTGCGTTTAGGATACACAATGGATCATTGAACGTGTCCACGTACGCGACGAGGACATACGACGCGTGTTTCGAAAACGGCTTCGCGAGGGACTCTGCTTTCTGCGATTCGGTAGACGTGGATGGGTGCGCGTGGACGTGCGTTCTTGGGACAGTTTTGGTGGTAAGCGAGGTGAGGAGACGAGCGAGAGCACGCGCTTCGTCCGTGGATAAAGGTTGGGAGGCAGATAGCCACGACGGGAACGTATCTGTGACGATTTTGCTCTGTTTTGCACCGAGCTGGGGACGTATCTTCCGACTGAGCATGATCAACTGGCGAAGGACAAGGCCGAGGTGAGGAAGGGTGTGGACGACAAGATCGCGTCGCAGTCGGATGAGTGCACTAATGATTGTGACGATGTGGTGGAAAATAGGGAACGCTGTCGTAGCGTCGTGCTCTGGGGAACCAGAGAGTATTTTGTTAAGGAGTGACCATATACTACCGAGATCCACGGAGCGAACGGCTGCTGGCTGTGATTCAACGTCAGCAGATTAGTACAGAATCACACCGAGGAATGCGCACCCGATCTGAGCAATGCTTCGCAATAAATTCAAGATATTGCATTTTTAGATGTGATGGACCCCCGTAAATCTCCTCTCGGTCAGCGAACAGATTGAAGCAGCGCGTCGCAAAGTTCTGAATGACCTTTAGCGTGCCTGTGAACGTTCGTCAGTAACATGAAAACTTTTACTTGTGGGATCAAATCTACCTTGTGGTGCGTCATGTAGCATGGCCTTACCGAGACGAATTAAGCGTTCGCGCTGACCCACTTGGAGTCCGTCTCCTCCGATCCCTTCTGCCAGGATGTCTAATAAGTAAGAAAAGTCCTTGACGGACAATTTCTTCGAAGCTTGTGCGACGTGAGCATCCATGGTATGTTCGACTTTTGGGATACAGTCAGAAACACGAGATAGAAGCATGGAAGAAAAATGCCGCACTATCAGAACCCTGGTCATCACCATTGACTGCATAAAAGCCGACAAAAACATCGAGATGAACACGATGCGAGACTTCAGGCATACACCAGAGCTCCTCAAACAGAAGCCCGAGGACGCTTGAACAAATCTCAGAATCCAGTCCAGTGGAATTTTCGCTGCGGATCATTGATGTCGCCAGTTTCAGCCCAAACGGAATTGAAATAACTTGAGCTGGAAGAGAGTCAGAAGCAGTGACTAGGTGGCCTTTGATGAACGCACAATTCATTCCTAGCCACCGCGTCAACGACAAGGTACGGCACCATGCGTTGACACGTTCACTTGAGAGGAACTGATCTAGCTCGGTGGCATCTCTTTCCACCAATCTCCGAGCGTGCGGTAAGAGCGCAGACTCCAGAGCCTCGAGAAGGGTAGTCAACACACATTTGACCCGATCGGGCAGGCTGCAGTGTGTTCATCGTATCACTGACATGTGGAATTTATCATGAGACCATACCCGGCGGGATCAAAGTCACCTGTCAAACGCTCGATAAGCTTGACGACGCTTGACTGAACGACAATATGCGTCCACGTTTCCTGAGATTTCGGTTGTGAAAACGGTCTAACGGCTATAAGCGTAGAGATGGCGCTAGAGATGGATACTACTGCCTCCGGTTCCTGTGAGCGAAGGAGGCTCCTATGGCGGAAATCATTGTCAACATACAGAGAGAGAGAAATTCGGAACGTACACAATATGGGATTGTATCAAATCGAGGGTGACACTTGTGAGTGCTCCTGAAGGGAAAGGCGTGCATGATGGAGAGCTAAGTAGATGGTTGACAAAAGCCAAGGAAGTCTTCATACATATTCTGCATGAGCGCGGTAAAAAGTAAGAATATAAAGCTCACGGTGTGGTTGGGGTTATTCAGAAGTTGCCCTATACGCTGCAAAAAGACCCGAACAGACGTCAGTCGGCGAGACCATTTTATTAACTCTTCTGCTGGGACCCCGTCACCCGTCACCTCCATACGAGATCCCCCCCGAAGTCTTGCATTACTTCCATCCATATCCTTCCCCTTCGCTTTGTTTCTTTGCCTGTTCGCGCCCTCTAACTCTGTGCAAATCTGAACGTCACCAGCCATGGCTCTTTTGACCAGCTCAGTACGCACGGGACGAGTCAAGTACTCTGGAGGCATATAGTGAAGGAGTCTGTACACATTGCATGCGAGGGTGAGCTCAGTTCGAGCTGCTGTGGTTGTGGGTAAAGGTGACTCGACTCCGGCGGTGGGAAAATAGTAAGAAGAGAGTGGTGCGGTCAGGGCCAGTATAGATGATAGAAACACAGCTGTTAATTCAAACTTAGACTAAAATCGAGTCAGTCGACGGAGTGACGAACCTCGGATGTTATGTAGTTCCCAGAATTGTGCATTTTGGAGGAGATTGAGAAGAATACCACGTAATGTGATGACGACATAGTCTCGTTGCAGATAAGTCTCATCAGAACTACCTCGAGCATCCTCATCGGGCAGATCAAGAGATACGGCGAGAAGCAGTGAAATGAATCTCTCCAGGTTTTCCGTCGAGGCCAGCGCGCTACCAAACACCAAACAGTCAGAGATAAGGTACTCCCACGTCCTCTACTTTCATAGAGAAGCTAACTCACTCGAGAACATCGATCCACCTATCCGTTAATACATACAGAACTGCGAGGCCCAAATTGTCGCGAGTGAGAGCGGCCGATACACCAGACCATTTTGATTTGGACAAGGAACGAGCGGTGAGGATGTCGAATATCACAGTGAAGATTGGTTGTGTCTCCATCTGCTTCTGGGATTCGCAGTTATGTGTGTACCAGATATGCCAAAGGAGCGTCCGAATCTAGTGCAGAAGTGGATAAGCAACATGGACAGGGAAGCCAAGAGTTACGATAGGTAACCCACGTACAGTTTCCAAGACCAGCCTTGGGTCCGACGTCTCATCCCGCGCAACATTCAACAGTGTTCCTACATCCGCTTCTTCGAGCCAATCGCAATCCCCAAGCAGAAAAGATGCTCGAGCACGGACATCGTATAGAAATCGAAGGGCGGAAGATGTCACAATGTGAGGATACAGTGCAGAGGGGGGGCCTGTTTCGACCGCGCGCTTTCGTTTCTTGCCGTCTCTACCTTTCACTGCGTCATGTTCTCCGCCATTTCCAATCTTTTCTTTCAGACAATCCCAAGTGATGGTCCACCCCAACTTCCCAACATCACCCCAAAAATGCTCCAAAGAATATTCACCGTCATTGGTGTAGGCATTTGCGGGTAAATTGGAGAGAATTGTCCCCGCAACACGGCCCGTGTAAGAAAACACTCGAGCCTGAACTGGCATCAATCTTGTCTCGCGCCCGCTCTTACCCGTGTCCTCAGTAACCTTCCGTTTTTTAGTAGCCCTTTCCTCTTCTTGGTAAGCATCCTTGAAAGCTCTCCAAGCATTTTCGGCCGCCTGGAGTACAGCAACTGCCAGAGGTGTAATCTGAGTGGGTGTTAATGATGTGTGGAGGGCACGCGCAAGAGCAGGTAGGTGGTATGCAAGGGGGAAAGTGCTCTTCATGGACGGAGATGAGGATCTCCAAGAGGTGGAAGGAGCGTGGCTCGCAACCACAGCGCCCAGAAGGGCCAACGCGTACACGTGTACTGTACGTGTTTTAGTGTGATATTCGAGCACATGGGTAAGAAGTTCTGAAGCTTGTGTTGTCACAAGGGAGAATGGTGGCGGTGGAATCTGGTGATGATGTCTCATTTGGAATCACAAAAGAGTATACGGAGACTACTCGCATTGATTAAAGCGGAGAGTATTCTCTCTAATACAGATCCCACGAAGTCGTATTCAATCCGAACGAGCACGTCCAGAAGCTGTGTAGAGAGAATTACTAGTTCTGCTCGAGAGTCTGCTCATATGCGTTAGGTTTGGAATGAAAATCACGCAACCAACTTACCTTTGGAAGAGGCATCTACAGTTTCCAAGATCTCAACGGCCTTGTCCCTCGCCTCGCCCAAAGCAAGTTCCCCTCCATATTCACCCTCTTTCGCACCAATATGCGCGCCATGGATAGAGTAGGCGCCAAAGAGGCGCTCTTTTTCAACAATCCTGAAAACACCAATAACGGACTTCCACTTCTCCACTTCAAAATCCTCTTGAAGGCTCGCAGAACTCCAAATTAGGGTCCAGCATCTCCCTACGAAATCCATTCCTCTTTTCCTAACTTCTTCCTTTCCGCCAACAGCACTAGATGCAGAGACAAAGAGCACAGACCTATGTCTGTGCGTCGCGCTTAGAAAAGAAGTGAAGACTTTCGGGAGAACGGGCAGGAGCGAGGAAATGAGAGACGCGGACGAGGACAAGGCAACAAATAGTGTGTCAAGCGGCTGTTTGAGAGCCTCGAGAGAGAAGAGGGTGTCTGTGCCTGCAGCATATATACTGTCTTGGAGCTGTTTTGTAGACGAAGGACCAACAAGGGAAGGACTGGTGCAGATGGTACAAAGCCAGGAAGAAAGGTGGGTGTTCAGAAAGGAATTGTAGAGCTGACCGATCATAAGAGAGAGATTCAGTCCTGAGATCCACGATTTACCAAGGTCTGGCCGCAATTCACCGACGACCAACGAGACACTCACTTTTTTCTTGTTCCCTGCATTTGCTAGCGCGTTCCTGTATGTGGTGACAACAGCTGAACAGATCCAACCCAAATCATCGTCTACACACTCCCACCCCACACAAGCGTCGAAAACAGCACCGAGACACTCCCACAGCATATCAACACCGATCTTCTTCTCCGCCAAGGGCCAAAGGACGGCGAGCGCTGCTCGAGCTGGGGCAAGTACTTGCGAGGAGTGAAGGGCGAGTAACTCGATGATGATTGTGTCGAGTTGGAATCGATTCAGCAGGGGAAGGAGCCAAGTCCTTATGGGCCGCGCAGTTATTGGAGGGGGGGTAGTAAGGACGCAGCAAAGCAAAGTCCAATACCTAGAGTCTGCGATGGGATCAGAGGTGGAATTTGCACCCCTTTCTTGCCTCGTTTTCTTTGCTTGTCCAAGCAGGGTGAGTATCCATTCCCCAATGATTTCACCCTTATTCCCGGCGCCGAAAGATGGATCCGACCAAGCAAGACAGGCTATCTCGATCTTAAAGGGCCCTGGAGTGGAGGGAGGGTCTGTGGACGATTTAAGGAGGCGCACGAGGGCATGGACAGAGTGTGTGCTATTCGTCATGTGCGCCGTCGCCATGTTAGAGGTTATAGTATGCAACTATGTGTCGACAAAACAGCGTTTTTCGGCATTTTCATTCTGAACTACATGCTTATTTAACAAAAACAAGCCTTAGGCCCATCAGGTCTTCAAGTTCCTAACATGAAGTGTATTATTTTTGAGGACAATATAGCAGATAAACTCGTGGAGCTTGGGATCATTCTCAAGAAGCTTCAGTATGTAGCACCTTGATTGAGGCGGGTGAAGTTACCATGCATTACATAACTCTAACTCCAAATACGGTGGGTCAAGTGATGATGTTACAATACATATCATCTTTGTAGATGCCTACCAGTATAGTATGTTTGTTGGCATGACTTTTGCATGCAGCTGTCATTCCCCAGGAGATCATCACACCATCAAACCTCAAAGCATCTTAGACCCCTCTCAATCGGGGTGTAAAGGAACTAAATTCTCGGTTGCCACGCAATGCAATCATCTGACTAGGTCAGGTCCTCGACAACTTGCAATTGTCAAGTTTATTTGTTAGAATCAATCAATCAAACTCGAAACCTTCTACTGGCTGCCACTCGTCTTCTGCATTCGGGACAAGGTCAAATAGTTTCGAGAAGCAGGGTGTATGCGGCGCGGAGAAATGCTGATATGGATTTGCTCCGGGTATCTTCGTACCACAGCGGTAGCAAAAGTGAGTTCCACATTTGGCACAGGTCATCTGTGAGGTTAGTGGTCAGGGGTAAGTGTTTGGTGTAATGTACGGTGCAGGATGCTCTAAGTGATTGGGACAAGTGTAAAGGGATCGCAAGTACCACGAAACCCTGCTGGTTGAGGATATGAAGTAGAGTTGTACGCACATGATTACAACCCATTGATTTCTCGACTCTTATTTCACAACCGGGGCAAGCCATCGTACTCGAATCCATCCATTTCCTGTTTTCTTGCTCTTCCTCGTGCTGCCTGACGAGTCTGAGCACGTTACTGCGACCGTATCGGCGTTCTATGGCACGGCGATCAGAGGATTCCGGCGGGGCCGAGAGGTAATCGAGGATGAATTTGGAAGTGAGAGGGAGTGGGCAGGGAGTGTGAGGCCCGTGCCTGGTAACGATGATCAATAGAGGCACGGAAACGATGGATGAGGGCACACCAAGTGCGTCTACAAAAAGCACAAAAAGAGTAACCGCATGCAGCACAGGTGCGCAGACGCGCCCAGCCGGACTCATCTTCGTCAGAGCCGTCAATTCTCGATGTATCTGATTGAGGTTTCGGGACAGGCTCCTGACAGTATTCCATCGGACAGTGGATCATGGTTGGATCACGCTCGAGATCACGTTTTTTGCGGAGCCATTTCCATCTGTTGAGCTCATTCTCCGAGAGGACAGCTCTGACTTCATCCTCTGTTGCTTCACGGAGACCATCTACATCCCTTGCATCTGTTTTCCCACAGTTGGGTTCGGGGCAACAGACATGAGAGACCTGGCCTTCCTTGACGTGTAGTCCCCACATGTCAACTAGGCATACCCTACAAAAGACGTGACCGCATGAGAGGGCGAGACAGTGAACGCCCTTGCGCTCTAATAGACATATTGCGCATAGATAAGAGGCGTGCGCAAATTCGTCTGATTTAGATGAGGAGGCATAGGCGAGGAGGGGAGTGAGGAGGAGCTGTGGGGACGGATGGGGGATTCTAAGGGTGGGAAGAATAGGACGGCATGAACGAATAAGGGAAGAGGAAGGGATGACGTACTGGATGGAACGCATGTCGTCGGCGAGCAATCCGGTGTCCGCCAAGAAATCACCTGTGCGTATCCACTCAACCCAGGTATAGAGAACGCCTGAATCGTCTCCTGGTGACCACATTGCGGTCATGCATTCCTTGATGAGGACGAGTGTGGATGGGGGTAACCAGGCGGAGGTGGCCTGGAGCGATTGGATTATGGGGGGAGCGTGGGAGGGGTACAAAGGAGGGAGAGTGATGCGGAGGTGGAGGGGTGGAAGGACGGAGAGGGAGGTAGTGTGGGGGGGGATATCGGCGGGGACGGAGAAGGAAGAGGAGGAGAGATAGGTGTCGTGTGGAACGGGGAAGATGCGGAGGGGAGTGTCGAGGCCGAGCTCGACGGGGACGAGAAGGGTGGCGATCTCATCCTCATTGGAGATGCAGATCGTCGGGTGGATCGACTGCGGGGCGGGTCAGGATTGGCAGGGACGACGAGCTCGACGATGACGGGGACGGGCACGGACCTGGAGAACGGACCACTCCTCAGACTGGCTGGACATGATCGTGATTGTATGATTAATAATAATATATTATTTATACATTTATAATAAAATAAAATAATAACGACAATCGACAGCCAGAAAAAGAATCTCCATCGCACAACGTTAACCACGACGACGACGACGAGCCCGACGAGCATCGAGTAGAGCGCGTCACCGACCCACCGTTGACAACGACACCCGTGCCAGACCCGCAAACGACCCGTACTGCGTTGTTCAGTCCGCAGTGAGGGCGACTTTGGCGCTGAGGAGCGAATACCCTCCTCCTAATCCGAGAGAAGCATACCCCCTCATTTCTTCTTCCGTCCGCTACCCGTACTTGTTCTCCTCCCCCCACCATCACCCACCAGAGATGGACATCTACTCCATATCTTTCACCCACCCCCGCAGGCCCCGCCATCTTCACTCGCCCTCCTCCTCTTTCGACGCCCATGACCCCCGTCTCCCTCCCCACATCCAACATCTCCCTGAAAACTATCCTTCCGCCCTTCCCCTCCCCGCAACTCAGCCCTCTCCTTCAAATCAGGCTGACTCCGAGACCGTGGAGAAGCTCGCCATCCTCGCAAGGTCTCTCCACAACGTTCAACTCTCCTACTTCCTCTCAGACGGCGGTCGCAGTTGGAATTTTTACATCACTGGCGCATACCAACAGGTCATGCTGGCCCGTGGTATTCTCCTGAAAGACAGCCCCGTCCAAGTCAGTCCCCTCTCTCGCCGCTTCTGCTTGACCCCTCTTGCTCACCCCCCCCTCTTCAGCATCGCACCGCCATCAAGGTGCCCCGTTCTGACATCCTTGACTCCTCCTCCTCAAAACCCACACTCAAACCCGACGTACGCCGCAAACTCGACGAAATCGCCTCTCTCACCTATGCCCATATCGCCGTCGTGAACTCCCCTCTTTCCCTCTCAAGCCGAACACCTCCCGACGGCATTTCCTCCAGCGCAGGTTGGACCGGTCTCGAAACCGAGCGTGTTTGTGAGCTCGTCGTCACCGGTCAAGGCGACGCGACAGAGCTGGCAAGGGTCAGGCTCTTGGTCATGTTGGATGAACTCGTCCGTCTCCCTCCTTTTTTCTCGTCTTTCTCTCACTCCATTTATAGAGCGGTTTGCATGCGGAACCTTGTGAGATTGATCAAAAACTACATGCCATCATTGCCGGCCGCAAACGCCATGTCCTTCAATCCATTCAAGAAGAGACTGCCACCAATATCTATTGCCCTTCCCCTCTCCAGGGTCTCGTTGGTTCCGATATCGTCTCGTCGTCGGTCGTCACCAATGGCAGTACCCAGTCTGGCCAGGCTCAAGGGAGTCAACACCAGCAGGCTCATAATCCAAACATCATATGGATCACTGGAGAGTTTTTTGGCGTTCAGAGAGCCAGAGATATGCTGTTCCAGCTCTCTGCAAACAAAGTTCGTTTCACATCCGCAGGCTTGTGAGCCCTGCTAATTTCATTGTGCACAGAGTAAGAGCGTCATCTCGCGTGACACTGTCATTGTTCCTCGCAAGCTCGACTGGATGGTCCTTGATCGGGCAGAAGACCTCAAGTCTGTTATGTCCGATAATGCGACTTTTATCCAGTTCCCACCCATCGGCAGTTCGACGAGCTTGATTACTGTATATGGTGATCACCGGGTCAATGTCCAGAGGACGATCAGAGGGGTAATGCAGCTTGTGTGTATTTTGATCTCTTTCATGTTGTATTGTCTCATCTCGTACAACCAGGCTTGTCAATATTATGTCGCGTCTTTCTGGCTTCTCCCAATCCAATTTAACGTGCTCCTCCCGCCCGCGACACTCAACAGTTCGCAGGTGACGACACTCTTGAAGCAGATCTCGCTCACGACTGGCGCAGAAGTCGTCTTCAAGAGTATGTGTTTCGAGATGCACGGTCTCGAGTACGAAGTCCGAGCGGCCGTCAACATGATCTTGGATTTGGATCTCGTGAAGGCGCGTTTTTGTTTGTTTCCCAATAGATTCGCGATTGTTCATGCCGCACAAAACAACAGGCATTCCACCACGAAATTCGCTTTCAGGTTGAACTCGCCAACGAACATCGCGAGTTCATCTCAGGTAAGAAGAACGGCAAGATAAATAAGATCATGCAATCGGCATCCGTCAAGATAAAGTTTGAGACGTTTAACGACCACAACTTTCTTATCGATCTTTCCGGCTCCGATGCCTCAATCCTGACTGGTCTTACGCTTCTACAAGAGGAGCTTCCCGCTGAGATATCCTTCCATGTTCCAGAGGCATACCATAAGCGTATTATTGGTATCGGAGGAAGGAACATTCAAAGGATCATGAAGAAGTATGGAGTTTACGTCAAGTTTTCGAATGCAGAAGAATTTGCTGCGTTGGGCGGGTATAACGATAATGAGGATAACGTCGTGGCGAGAACGCCGTCCAAGAATGCAATCAATTTGGATAATCTGAAGCAATCGGTTATGGAGATTGTAAACCCAAAGGTGCGTTGAGTTGCCGTGGTATGTGCAACAGTCTATTTACCTGACCCCAGGACAAGGACTATGTCAATGAGACCCTATCGATCCCCCGCCGATACCACCGCACATTGCTTGGTGAAAAAGCTATCTTTATACACGATATCGAGTCGAAGACCAACTCGCGTGTGCGGTTTCCGGATAAAGAAACGGCTTCGGACGTCGTGACGATTTTCGGTCCCGAGAGCCAAGTGCAGATTGCTGCTGCTATGCTACTGGTTAGTTTTCTTTGCCTCACATACCCTGCTTTATCTTACCATCAGCAGGAACATGTTCCATTCGAGGCGGACATGGCAGTTCCACCTAGTCTCGATTTACCGGTAGTCTGTGCCTCCCCAGAGTTTGTCGCATTTGTCGAACGTGTCAAACGTGAATTCCAAGTATCGATCACACCGAATCTCAAACCCCCTGCTCCCATTCACTCTATGAATGGTTCTAGTACCTCACTGGACCACCCATCTGCTTCTCAGGCCTCGCCGCAAACGGCGCAGATTCAGTCGCAGGGCGAGTACAGCTTCAAATTTAGGTGTCAGAGGTCGAACAGCGACTTCCTACTCGCGGCAAGGGAGATGCTCGAACAATTCCTGTTAAATCATAATGTAAGGGTGTACCCTTCACCGACGGCGCACACACACAAGAGGGGCGACTCGTTTGCCGAGGCATTCCCACACTTCGATAGCAAGGTACTTTCGACTGCAAGAAGGCATGGTGAGTTCAACCCCTTCTCTTTCTCCTTGATCCGCTACTCCCATGTAAATATGGCTCTACACGAACTGGAGACTCATTCTTTAATTTCCGCAGAGTCAGTCGAATTGACTCGCTCGTCGGAGATCCTCGGCGATCGGCGGCTGAGGTTGGCAAATTCATCCCCAGATGTAAAGGCGCTGTTCAATGCTCCTGCATACATTTACGACCTCGAGGAACATGAGGATTCACAATCAGCATATGGGCCGCCTGGGACGGGGCTTGATTATTGGACACCATTACCGCCAATCGTAGGTTTTTACTTTGTTGCGATTCCGAGTTCATTGCCTCACCGGATCAATCTTTTATAGGGCTCAGGAATCACATCCCGAACCCGGAATACCGAGGATGCGCTGAAACGGGGCTCTGATTCCCTCCTCGAGTCCAAGATCAAGGAACAGATTTCCAAACCTCGATCTCTTCAAAATCGCGCACAGTCCCTTGATCTCACGTATTCCCTTTCGCGAATCACTGAGGGCTCCTCGCGACTTCAACCTCCAGAATCACCTACAACGTCTACAGGGGGAGGTACTGGGGGGAATTCAAGTCCGACGAGTGCCACCGCACCCTCGTTCCCTAGTGTATATGCGCCCAGGCCATCGGCCGTGATCGGGTCTTCTGCCCAGAGAAGTGCGAGGGTGATGGATGAGGAAGTTGTAGACGAGGTGTCGCGGGTGATGTCGAACCTTGGGCTCTGAGGGTCGCCCCTGTTCGTACGCACCCTTTCGACATCCTTATTTTACCCCCCAGCTCTTCCGAAATACAAAGGAGAAAAACGAAAGATAAAAAACGAGAACGGACCAAGTTTACCGCGGAAGAGAAAAAAGGCACTGATATGGTGGACTACCCTGTTCCAGAGGGAATGTGGTATTCCTTCTGAAACCGACTGTTATTCTTTGTCTCCGTCTCTCTCACTTGTCATGGGACTCCTATCCATTCAGGATTTCTATTTATCTGGGAACATGTATCAGGAGATTTCCATCACCACCTGGTACCCCGTCCCATCGCATCCATCATCACTCCGTCTCTGTCATGCTACCACACTCACATCATCTCCACCACACAACGGCATCATTTCCCTACATATCGCTTCTCTCTTTCAAGGCTGAACTAGTCTCTCACTCACCCATTTTTTCCCATTCACGGTCGCACATACTTGACGGACAGACCGTCGCGTCGCTTCTGCCATCCATCAATTATCTTGCTCCACGATGCCCACACGCCTACCAAATTGATGCACCTAGCCTTGGCAAGGCTATTGTTGGATCCGACAGCTTCTATCCAGTATCTTTGTTTTTCTATGTCCGGATTGTCACATTGTGTCGCTGTGTCTCTCTGCTCTATCTTCTGCGGTTCTGTTTCCCTTTTTGCTTTTTGTACATTACATAGGCAGATAGTTTCTACAATAGTGGGTTGGCCATATTGTTATCCTTCCGCTAATAAAAGCTATTTAACTGGTATGATACATGGAAATAGTGTCACAAAATGATCCATGGTACCTCGTACAACACAAAATCGAAGAATTCCTGCTCTAGAAGTGTTTGATACTCTCCTATGAACTCATCCGTTCCGCCACCTTTCTGTTTCTTGGATCGGCCGGAACGAGGGGCGAGGTATGCAAACTGGTTCGTCAGAACTGACAACGCCTTCTTGGTCGACTTTGGATCGGGCTATGGTGAGTGGGCGGTCAGCATAGCTTCAAAGGGCAGGGGATGTCCCATACCTTGATGGCAAGTCCAACGTAATTCGCAGGTAGACCATACCGGAGGACGCTCTCTACGAACAACCGCAGGATCTTGAGGTGTACCAGGAGCTGGAAGGACTCTGAGAAGTTCGTCCTGGACAGCCTTAACAGTTCCGTCTAGAGAGCGAAAAGTAAATATAGCCCAGGGACTCCATGGGTGGTTCCTTACCCAAAGCTCCTTCTCGGTAGTATCCGCCACCTCGAGCTCTTCTCGCTGTTTGTCTATCTGCTCTTCCGAGTACACAAAGTCACGCACGATGAATCTGTGGCGCTTCGGTTTTAGTTTGACAGTTTTTCATATTCATTCCGCCCGGGTCAACGCACTTATTCTCTCTGCATTTCTGCACAAACTCGTCGTGCACCCTCTTGAAAATCACGACACCAAAGAGGGTATATTCATCGTCAGATGCAATCATGCTGTTTGCGGCACGCAACGATCAGAAACGTGTTGGCATCGTGACATCACGGTAACTCACGATGACGAACGCGGGACTACCATTCCCGTCAAACGTTCATATTTCGTATTCCACTCTTTCGTCAGAGTTCTTGCGGATCGAAGAGGATGAGTTGTGTGCAAGCAGAAAAGATGAGAAGGACGTGGTCACGAAACCTTACTTTGGTACCGCGACTAGACATGTTTGCATGTATTCCGAATCCTGTATCATGTCTTCATTCGACACGACATCGACAAGAGACCGCACGGAGAGATTGCCCCTGGGTGCAAAGCATCAATTACGGGGCTAGAGAGCAACATGAGGCATGAACGCACGTCTTCTTTCGTTGCATTTGCACGAGGGACCCCTTGACAAGGTTGTAGTTGTTCAGTTTAGACTTCATCATGTTATCAATGGATGCCATGTCCTGAACGCGTGATTAGCATGCAGCGATTGATATGAATGAGATGGGGTGGGGTGGAAATGCGTGATATTACCCTGTTGAGGATGTCGACGGTCTCTCGCAGGCTCCTTTGCACGCCGTATCTGCCTTCATTCCATCGCCAGCCCTTAAGAATGTAATCATCGGTGCTTCGTTCGCTAACCAAAATGTGCTGTGCAAGCTTTGCAGGGTCATTATTTAGTAGGTTGCGCAAAGTGTCGACCGTCTTCGCGACAGTAGAAGTGAAGAACGCGTCCTGCTTCGGGAGTTCCTCGGAGAGGGTGATGAGGGAATCTAGGGTGCCAGTCTACGAGTTCGGCGCTGAATGAGCACTGCTTGGTGGACGAGGGACGACAAAGGGAGATGCACCTTGAACGCAGGAATGGCAAACTCGGCAGCGGCTGTGTGCGAGGACCGAGCCACTTGAGCGAGCTTTGGCGCGATCTCTGGGAGCAGTCCCTCTGCATCGCCGTCATTTGGGATGGCAATCAACCAGGTACTCTGATCAGACGGCATCGTTGTGGTCGTCCTTGTGGACTTGGAGATGCTCCTCGACGAGATATGGCTCGAGCACGTCGAGTTCCAACTGCAAGGAGGACGACCCAATCGGGACTTACCTGCCTGTCTGCCGCGAAAAAATAAATAAATAAACTCTTTATACTCACTATGCTGCCCGTTTTACTCCGTCTCGGGAGGACCGTTGTCCAATCCACACCAAAGTTCATGTCTACGGCGGGGGCGGCGGCTCCATATCTGCTCTCGCCATCCAATCTGCGCGATGTGGTTTCCTCAGGCAACGTCGCGGTCCTCGATGCTAGCTGGTTCATGCCCAACTCCCCTCGGAGACCTCTCCAGGAGTTCCAGGCGAAGCGCATCCCTGGTGCACGCTTCTTGGACCTCGACGAAGTCGCGAGCCCTCATGAACTCGGCCTAAAACACATGATACCCTCCGAGCGATTGTTTGCCGACGCGTGTGGTTCGTTTTTCATACTGTCCAGTCTTTTTCAACGTTGAACAATTCCGAGATAGAGAGACTTGGTATCCACCCCAACTCCCATGTCGTAATGTGAGTTCCTTTTCAGCCGAGAGAAAGCCCAAGAAATAGATTATGATGATTCAGATACGATACACACGGAGTCTTCTCCTCGCCTCGTGCGCTCTTCATGTTCAGGGCGTTCGGCCATCAAAAGTCCAGCATCCTTGATGGTGGTCTGCCACGTTGGGAGGCAGAGGGTTTTGAAACTGAGGGCGTCCCGCCAACAGGGGAGAAGAGGTCCACATATCCCACTCCTGTGCTCGATGGAGCAGCTATCCGCTGTGAGACTTCATTTACACTATCGACCAATCCCATTCATTCTAAGAACCGATGGCAGCCTATGAACAGGTGGTAGCCAACTCGCTTCTGGAACTAGCGTCAGATCCTGCTGTGGAACTGGTTGTCGACGCACGTTCCTCCGGCCGGTATGTGAATTTTTACTGCATTGCATATTGTACCGTGTCCTCATCCACGATAACGTGTAGTTTCCTTGGGACTGACCCAGAGCCGCGACCTGGTCTATCTTCGGGACACATACCCCATTCATTTTCCCTCCCGTTCAATGTGTTTCTCAAAACTCACACAGCACCCAATTCCTCGATCCAGTATACCACTTTCTCATCCGAACCTGAGTTACGGCAAGCCCTCGCGAACGCTATTGGAGCTGACCACGCGCAGATGGTCTTGACGGGGAAGCGTCCGATTACCACATCCTGTGGAAGTGGCATGACAGCGGGAATATTATGGCTGGGTCTGAAACTCTTGGGCACACCAACTGTTGCGCTCTATGACGAGGTACGCACCGATCAAGTTTGACCCAGCCTGTAATTAATGAAACTGCAGTCGTGGACTGGGTATGCCAGCAGGGCGGAAAGCCTCATTGAAAAATCAGCATAAAATTGTTGAAATCATCAAAATCTATTATCGTCGCTGTGGTCTATCTCCTGTATGTAGTGTACTTGTACGCTAGGGTAAGTGATGGTACAACATTAGTCGCTGCTCGTCGTTACTTTTGCATTCTAGTCGTAAGTGATGGTGTTTGTTGTACAAGTCGAGATAAGCCCCCGGATGTCATAACGATACACATACCCAATGATTGAAACCCCTTGAGCCCCTCTAAAACCCAAAAACAAAAGAAAGGTAGAGTAACATGCAGCAGATCAGCAGATCTCTGCATGCCGGTCCAAAACGGTCATTAACCCTCTGATGCCTTTCGCGGCTTCAATTTCTACCGGCCTCTGCGCATCTGGCCAAGCTGACCGCGCCACAGTGGCATGATAATGAACCTGAACGCACGTTCAATGCCATCAAGTAATTCACACAGCGGAGAATGTGTGCTCACTATGACTTTGAATTCGTCTCGTTTTTGGAGTCTAGCATGACGAATGATACAGTCCCATCTGTGTCGGAATGGGGCGCATTGATCATTCTGAAGTGATCAAGCGGGGAAGGACGTACTGCTCCTCCAACAGGACGTTACCGCCCATCGTCTTTGCTAGGGAATACAGCCCTTTGCGGGAGATATCAACAAGTCTGCGAGCGTCGACACCTCCCTTGCAAAGAAACTGTTCAGTGTGCGCAACACGAGGGCCGACCATCATGGGTGTCGTTTTGACCAGCGTGTCATGTGTGCGCGCCGGACCCGAACAGCTCTTGACACTGCACTTATCACTGCCTTGGGCGACAATCTCGATGTTCTGACGAGTGTCCTCGATCTGTTTGCCGAAGAGGCGGGAGAAGATGAGAGTGAAGCAGTTGACCATGTCGAGTGGGCTAGCAAGGAGCTTCGAGTGCATCAGCAAAGGAAGTGAACCGAGGGATCTAGAGGCTTACGACTGCCATTATATACGAGCCTACCGGTTGTGGCATAACTCACGTCCGATATTCTTGTTCCCGCCTCCACAACTCTCCCGAGGTGAATTAATCGGTCCGTCTCGCCAAAGAAGACATACACGAGGCACTTCCAAATTAAAATGAAGGTCTTGAGGTAATATCACCATTTGTTACGCTTCTCATCATTGAAATGCGTGATCATCACCTCTTCAATATTTGTCTCGCAGTCAGATCGTTCCTAACGGACCTGATACGCTGAGCAAATACAAATATATGTGCTTGGGATGAAGTAACGAACCCACGAGGATGAGATACAAATACAGGAGAAGCGACCGGGAAGATAACACACGTTGAACAAGTTACGAAAGTAAACGTTGTCCTTGAAGGACGGCTATGAAAGGGGGTCGTCGCGAGGCAGGGGGTTTTCCCGATACATATCCTGCGCGCCCAATATAATCTACCTCTAATCGATGCTGCTTTCCCTGCCGTAGGCGCGTCAACGTCCAGCTGTGAATCCAGCTGTCGTCAGTTCATTACGAAGGACCGGAAGATTTGAAAAGAAATATTCACCCCTCCAGGAGCAAGATATTGTAATGTTTCTTCGTAACCTCCTGTAATAGTTGCTGTTGTGAGAATAACAGCGCGTTGGCACATTGATTCCCGTCCGGGACGTGCTTCTTGAAGTCAAAGATGTACTTCCCGCAAGTGTCATTTGCCCCAATGCACACGATATCAGCTTCTGGGGAGAGACAATGAGAGGGTACTCCTCGAGATCGCAGGATGACTACCACCTGTTTCATCGAACATGAGCACGGGTTCTACTGTCTCACATCCTACAACCTCCCAAGGTTGATCGTGCTTTCGACGAAACCACCTCATGGCACCGACGCAAGGCCTCGGGCGAGTCCGTGAGAGGAAGTGCGCTGTGCTGCGGTGCCGTTACTGATAGGGACTGCGGAATCAAGCTGCATGCTGTTCGGTATGACGCCCCTTTAAGCCCCTGAATCAAATGTGCACTGCCACTCGCTCTTCGGTTGCGAATGGGATGACGAGCGACGAATACGCGACTCCGCACCGTACCTTCCGGGCGTACAATCAACATGATGTTAAGCAACCGCCACGAATCCTCGCTGAGTCCAGTTATCGCGGAGATCAGCCTCCGATGTCGCAGTCAGTACGACTTGCATGTTTTGCTAGTGGTGAGATATATTAGTAACTAACTCGTTAGTCATGCAACATTATCGGAAGTGCCGAAGAGAAACGTCAGTACTTATCGACAGTTGTTGTGGGCTCAGATCTGCAGTTGACATCCATGTCGTCGAAGTGTTGCGAAGGCTCCGTGGACCCAACCGAAACATACCGCCGTGATATGAAATCCATAAGCGCAAATTCCACGTAGTACCCTAGCCCTACGAATGAGAATCAGCGTGGCATCGATGGGAAGAACATAGACAGACGTCCGCCTGTCATCAGGGACAAAATCTAGGCGATATGCAGTGAGCTTTCCGAGTGTCTGATCGATGGAATCAATGATTCCGACGACCTGCACACGATTCAAATGTGTAAGCGCGGGCGTGGCCACGAGGACTCTCAAATTAGGCCCGGGTAGTTTCGCCGCCACTGCCATAAGAGGTAATCCACCCGGCCTCACAGTTGGTCTACGTCGACGGCTGATTGGCCCCACTCTGAGCCGAATTCGTATCGATGCACCCTTATCATCATTTCATACCGCGCAGTTGGACCCTATGACATATATGTACTCTCCCCAAGTCGTTGCGGATGGGAAATTGCTGACCAGTTAGCCGATCTCACCAACCCGCGTCGGGAATCGCGCTTGTCTTGCTATCTACGTCGCCGATAAGTAATAAGAATGCATGAGGAAGACGCAGGGGTGTACTTATGCCCTGTGGCCTCTCCGGTTGTTTCATTGGTTACGGCATCATCGGTAGGGGCGTACATGTGTAGCTATCGCCCATCACTGCGTCGCAAGCCAAGCGTAGGCATGAAATGTCATGAACATGCTCCAAGTTGCATTTCTACTCTCTTTGTCAAGTTGTCTGGCTGTCTTCCGGGTTGATCATCTCCGGGTACGGGACAGATGTCACGCTCTTACCTCGCACTTTTGTGCTGGTTGTTGACGACATCACTTTGCGGCTCCCCCGCGCGATCTGCGCTATCTAGGCCTCGACAATTCATTTCGCAGCGTATCTAGATCTCATTAAGCTTTGGCCCACTCGTTGGAATTGCCGTGAGGATTCGTCAAGGATGTGTTTTGTCCCATAGCGGAATATACACATGCGAGCATCATACCATCAAACCGTATTCTGATATTTCAAGAACTTATTCAACAAGACTACAGCCGGATATTCTTTCCCATCGTAACACTGTACTTTACTTGTATAAATATTTCTGCCTGAAACTTTAATCGCAAATTTGCTCTTCAAAAGAACGACACTAGGCCTGCCAAAACAAGTACAGCAACACTAGAGGTCGCCACCGTATTCTTTCCAGCGGCGCTAGTAGCACTCGCCGTCGCCGTCGGTGATGAAGCGGCCGCACTCGCCGTGATATTAGTACAGCTGGAAGTCGCGGTGCTTGGAACCGTTGCATTGGCAGATAGTGTCAAGTCTGCACACTAGCACTTCAATTAGTCCTGAGATCTTATCATCAGATCGGAATGTAATACTAACCTGATACAGGATGCCGTCGCCCCCGTCGAAGATTACCTGAATAGTCACATTCGCTCCGTTCTGGATGCCAGAGACACCAGACGATGCGATGTCGATCGGGAAGCAGAACATCCCTTCTCCATTCGTCTGGAAATACGGGACGACCATCTGATAGGACCCCGACGAAGAGTTGAAATCGGTAAATGATGTTGGGTCTTGCATCGTAGAAATAATGACACCAGCTTCGCGATGAAAAAAAAAAAGGTTAGCCTGTCTGAATACCCTTTGGGGCGTAGTGAAAAAATTACCTGTCCATGTTGGGTGTTCGCTGTTAAGGTTGATCACCCCGTTACTGATGGGGAATACAGTACGGTTCGAAACCGCGCTGTTATACCCGTCTACAACAATCGTGGTTCAGATGATTAGTGCTCAGCACTAGCATACTACTGACCACAGAATGTTGGCTCCGAATTCATAACAAATGGCCCTCTTGGTAGGGGATATTGAAGCTGGAAGTGCGCATTTGCAACAGCAGCGAATGCAGCGGTGAGAACCACAGAAATGAAACGCATTTTGCGAAACGGCTCTCTAGGAAGGAATTCCCACTTGTCTAGGCATGAACTGACGGGTATTTATTATCTCCTACAAGGGACTACATTGACAAGTGAAAAAAAGTTTTTCACTTAAAGATGGTCTTGTTTGGTTCGCTCCAAATGGCAATTCACATACATCGTGTGAGTCTTCAGGTCACCAGGCGGAGAGGAGGCACGGTTGCCAATCCCACAGCCCTACGGGCACCCTTGGACCCGCATGTCACTCGTATTTCACGGCCGTAAATGATGGATTTGAAGTAGTTGTACAAGTGTCCTATTAGATGGACCTGGACCTTATACCGCGAGCTGCAAGCGGACAAAATAGGACACCAACGGACGCGTAGGCAAACGTTACCCCGCGCTATAAAAAGTTAACATATGTAAGGAATGACCGGTCCGACATTCGATCTGGCGACACACATTTTCGAAACTGAGACCTGGACCTTTCGGGCGCATGAATCCATGAACCCAACGGTCTACCGCGGTCCGAATATTCCTGTCCCCTTCGGGTCCAGGGTTTACAATCCAAGAATTCTGGATCGATCAAGAATTCGCGCAAGTGACTGAAAAGCACCTCAGACTTCCATCAGAAATGTCTTTGTTATGCGACGTAAGAACTGCTTGATTTCCTTAGTCCGTATTATGCTGGTAGATTACATGACAGCAAACGCAGACAGCGAATAATCCTCGAAGTATCTATCACCAAAGGCGACATATCAAAGAGTGTCGCAGGTTACTAGGTTTTTGTGACTTTCGGGAAGGCATCATTGTCAATCAACTTCTGCTTGCGGCCGATGCGTCCAACCAAGACCTCTCCAATACCAAGCCCTAGGATGATGGAAATGATATATGCACCATTGAAAGTCCTGTACGTTCTTTCTTTGAGATTTCGAACACGTACAGAAGTCAACCATACTTACATGACAGCCAACATGAGGGCATACGAAAAAGTCGACTGAGTGGCTTGAATCACTCCGCGTGGGATATCGTGAGAGGGCATGAACGGAGGGACAAGTCGTTTGCGTGCAGAGACGGAACCCTCTCTAAAGGCTTCGACGCTATCCCCCTTGTCAGAGTTAGAGTGCACCCTGGTTGACACCAGGATTGTTCTAGCCGGTATAGTCAGGAATCGGGAGCGAGAGAAATCAACTAGCCGCGGACTTAGCCCTCCAGCGTAATTCTTGAGTACGTCTATAGGCGGCAAGGGAACGTTCCAAGATGCAAAACAAAAACAACCCTATGCAAGTGCCAGTGATCGCACCATACGATGAAGGGTGCCAAGCTTTGAAGATAAGGTAATCTGTGTTTCCGAAATGCAGCCATGGAGTCATGGCCATTGACATGGTACCGGTCGAGTTGTTCATGTTTGCGCCGACGCTGAATGGCTCAGGCTGAGTAGAGGGATGGCGACAGAGATAACGAAGACAAGGAAAGTGGCGCCAACCAGGGAAATTTGAGCGAGGGACATTACTACTCATCTCGGCATACCCCGATTTAGACTTACATATGGAAAATAATTGAAAATTATAAAATGCATCAAGAAAGGAACGGTTCACAGAGAGAAGATGGTCTGATTTGTGTTCAGATGTTCCAGGAGACAGAAATACATCCGCTGCAGCTCAATGCCAGGGAAATCCCACTCACCGCGGCGTATAGCTAACAATGGCGAGGAAATGCAATCGGATCACCCCGCGTGCGCGTCCCCACCCTGGAAATTTGACCTTGCGAAAATTCCCCCGGCTGACTCGTGACTGAGGTCGTACAATTCAAGCGGTCGAAATTTGAAAAGAATCCTGTCGGTCCTGGACGGTTGCGCGGGAATGTCGAATCTGTTCTACCATGTGGTGCAGTGAAGTCAGGTGATGGTGGGATGCCAAAGGAGGGGTTAGGTGAAATAGAGGGTGAATATGAATGAGATGCGAAACAGCAGGATTGGATGATGCCATGACCAATGACTTGGACGACCAAAAGATGCAGTTGAGATAAAGGAGGTGGTAACAAGGTGGATGACGGGAGGAGAACAAAAGACAGGCTTATGCACGCAATGGGGAGGATGTCGGTGACACGATGCAACACAAGTGTTCCGAGAACTACGCTCCCACTTGTGTGACATCGTGTCACTGGAAAGCATGTCTACCCACATCGTCGAGAGAGCGCCTGTGAGTGTTGGATGGATTGTTGTGTGGTGATCGAGTCTGAGGATGGAGGGGGCAGCGGAGGAGTGAAGGAAGGAGGAAGTGGGAATGACAGATCACTGCGGCATTTCTGCTCATCCAATCGCAAAATGCCGAAGTAAAAGCTCCGCTGATAGATAGCACATGATGTTCTCATGTAAGAAAAAAAAAGGCTAATAGTGTAATACAACACAAATATTGAAGATGCTCCGAACAGCACTGATCAACGCTACACGCTCGTCCGTTCGACCTGCCATCCTCACGCACAACGCCGCAGCGCCGTCCTTGTGGCTCCTCGCTCGGTACCAGTCCTCCAATACCAACGACAAGCAGGGTCTTAAAGCTGCGCGCAAACTCAATGACCAGCTGCAGGAGAATTGGAAAGGTCCCATTCTCACCTACGAGCAACTCAAGCCGAAAACTCTTAGTCCTAGTGACGTATGGTCTTATCTTTTCTGCCAACCGCAACTTCCGAATACTTCTCATCCAGGATGCTTACCTGATCGATGTCCGGGAGCCCGACGAAGTGGTGCAGGGGTCTATTCCCTCATCCGTGAACCTCCCACTTTCAGTGCTTGCCAACTCCCTGAACTTGAACGCTCAGGCTTTCCGCAGCCAGCACGGCTTTGACAAGCCAGGCAAGGCTCAGGAAGTTGTTTTCTATTGCAGAAGTGGCAAGAGGAGTGCCTCTGCGTGTGATATTGCCAGAAGAAATGGCTACGAAAAGTGGGTATCCCTGTCCTCCGACATACACACACTAATCAACTCTTGCATAGCATCATCAATTATGAGGGATCTTGGCTCGACTGGGTGTCTCGGGAAGGAGATGGCAAAGGTTCATCAGCCTGAGTTTTAGCGGCGTCGATTACCATTCCGACTACGCTGTAGACAGTAACTAGTACATAGTCAACAATGCATACCACTCGTCATTGTGTGCTAGCGACGGCGTCTTGCTTTTACATATCCCGTCACCTTCCGTTTTGAAACACCCCTCTCACTAACGCACATTCAAACGTCCGTCTGATCCTGCGTCGTGTTTGGACTTGGTTATTACTTTGCTATCTCAATCTTCCGCGGTTTGCTAGATATTACCATGCTCTCCCGAACTCTTCCTAGATTTTTATCGCAACGTACGTTGTCATGCGCCGAGAACGTTGTACTCCTGTCAACGGCCAAGGCTGTTATGCTGCCCACCAGGCATACCTCTCCAGGGGATTTCACCCACACGCTGCAAAGTCGTCTGTGCAGACGAACACTAAGTACACCTGCGCCTCATATCACTCACAGGTGGGTAATATTTGAGAGCTCTTGCGTTGTGTTCATTGACGACCTGAACACTAATTCATTGCAGTGATTTGCCCATGGATCGGTACCATGTTCTCGCCGACGTAACCATGGCTTCTCTGCTCGAGCGACTAGAGGACCTTCTAGACGAGATGGGCAATGAGAATTTTGAAGTTGACTACCACGTAAGTTGCGGAGTGACTACTCCAGCCCATGAACTCGACGAAACATGGCGGTACGAAGTACAATACCAGAAGCCGCTCACGGATATCATTGCAGAGTGGCGTATTAACGCTCAACCTTGGTTCGAATGGGACATATGTGATCAATAAGCAGCCCCCAAACAAGCAAATCTGGCTTTCGTCCCCCGTCAGGTTCGTCCAACTCTCTCTATGACCGAGCACCCGTTTTTCACCTTTCATCTTTACAAACCCCAACCATTGCTTGATGACGATGCGACTGGTGCGCCTGCGATTTCTACACATGAATGAAACGCCGAATCGATGACCGTTCATTCACCTTAACCTCGCCAACTGAACGGTCAGTGGACCTAAGCGATATGACTACATGCCATCAACGGATGACTGGCGATACTCTCGGGACGATGAAGAGATGGGTATCCTTTTGGAACAAGAGCTCGGTCGCGCACTTGGACGTGAGGTGAAACTGGGACTCGAGCGTGTATCGGAGGCGGTTGAATAGATACAAACAATATTATCTGTCGCTCTTGTCGACTACTGAGACACGTTGGTAATAATTCAAAGGTATACATGATATAGCTGTCGTGAATACCCTATTGTCAATATGCAGTATGTGTATACATTCGAGCATGGAGCTGAAATCGCAATGTCATGACGAGGCGATGCAAAGCAAGGGGGTCGAGGATGATTGTAGATAATATCCATACGGGTGAGTTGGGGATGTTAACTGCCTGGACTGGGGTCAACGGAAGAAGTAATCCCTTCCACCTCACGTCTGCGTGAAAGGAATAACGAACCCAGGAATCTGAAATTGTGGTTCAGTGCGAGTTCAGTTGTTATCAGAAGAAGGGATAATACCTATTGGCGTCCTCATAGCGTTGACGCACGCATTGGACTTCCTCGACGAGTCCTTTTCCCTCTGCAGATTCCACGCAACTTCGGCCTGATGGTCCATCACGAGCAAGTTGTGGAGATGGGGAGTGATAAGGTGATCCGTCAGTCCAAGCTGCTGTTCTCTGTCCCGCCAAAGGGTCTTGTATGTGTGCGTGCGCAGTGGGTAGCGGTACTCTATGGCCTGGGTTCAGGCGCCGATCCCGAGGTGAGTGAGCGAACAGCAACCTGTGTTGATTAATGACATGGAGCTCATGAAGGAGACTGTTTGCGTCCTTGTACTGATCTGCTGTCGTCGTCGTCGGTAGCAATGGTTTAAACACGTCGTGCGCGTCTTCTATCCAGTCCTCTTCGCCGTCGCTTTCCCAATGTGGCCCAGCGGATTCCGATTCAAGCCACCCCCGAAGTGCACCGTCTAGCGGCGGAGGTCGTATGCGCTGCCGTTTGGAATGGGGTTGAGATGGGTCTACGGATGGTTGAAGTGGCCTGATGGGAACGTCGGGGAGGAACGAAGGAGGGTCACCGAGCGACGAGGGAGGTGGTGTCGCTGGGCGCTGTCGCTTCAACATGTCTCTGTTGCTGGACGTGGTGATGGATGAGGTTGTCGTGGTGAATGCCTAGCACTCGGTAATTAATTACAGGGGGTGGTGGTCGGAGTATGCACATGCACACGTCGTGGGCGACCTCTGCCACCTTACCACGACTATCTCGCAACCACCGACAACGCTATGGCCGACATGGATGTCTTTGCGGCCATGGGGATATCAGGCTTTGGCAAGACCACCAAAAAACGAGACCTTGATCCATCCCGCTTCGACGTGGCGAAGAGACAGGGTGTCCCTGTCAGTAGCCATACCAGACTCGTCCATCTATGCCTCGTGTTAACCATCTGTCTCTCATCCACAGGTAAAACAGGCTCCTCAACCAGGGCCGAGCAAGACTGCCTGCGACCCTCCAGAGGTCAAGGCCAGCCAGCCAGCGCCGGTTCCCTCCACAAAGCAGTCCATACTTTCTGACGGGCCAGAAGAAGAAGCATCGGATGAAAGTGCAGATGCAGAAGAAGACGAGCCCGAGTATGACCCCATTTCTCCCTCGCTCTCCGCCCCGCCTGAGTTTCCTGTCACTCACGAGGCAACGCTCAAAGAGCACACCAAAGTTATCTCATCCCTTGCACTTGACCCGAGTGGTGCACGCGTCCTTAGCGGGTCACACGATTACGACTGCAAGCTTTGGGATTTTGGTGGAATGACTTCTCATCCGAGGTCCTTCAAGACATGGGAGCCAGCAGGCAGCTATTACGTGTGTCCGCTCCTTGACCTCCAGTTGGAGCAAAATCGATCCTCATACCTTTCATTAGGTCAATGACGCGAAATTTTCAAACAATGGGCAGCAGTTCCTCGTTATTCCTGCCACTCTCCAACCCAGACTCTATGACCGAGAGGGTGAAGAAGTGTATGTGATTGGTTTCCTCGCGAGAATGGCATGTGACAAACAATCCCAGGGCAACTTTTATCAAGGGTGATATGTACATCAGAGACATGAAGCACACTGCGTACGACTCATCGTTGGGAGTTGTGTGATGCGATGCTAACACTATCGCTATAGTGGGCACGTCGCTGAGTTGACGGCATGTTCGTGGCACCCACGAGATCAGCAGGTCTTTATTACGAGTGGAGTTGACTCGACCATCAGGTGAGGCTACTTCTACTCTTGCTCCGCAATAGATACGAAGTTTCCTAGGATATGGGACGTGGAGAATAAGCGCAAGCAGAAGACAGTCATTGTTGTCAAGTCGAAGGAGCGGGGAGCACGGACCAAGGTCACAGCGTGTGCCTACTCTCCGGATGGAAACATTATTAGTGGTGGTACGTCCACGATACTAATTCCATAATGTCTTAATAATGGTTTTTCTTGCAGCTTGCCTGGACGGCGCGCTACATATGTGGCAGTCCTCATCTAATTTTGTCCGCCCAAACATGACCGTTGAAGGTGCTCACGCAAAGTCAACTGAGACTGCCTCTGTCGTATTCTCTGTGGACAACCGGACGGTCCTCACTCGAGGAGGAGATGACACTGTTAAACGTATGTGATGCTTCCCTGAACGACCCAGCCCTCCTGAAACGCGACATCTCAGTATGGGATATTCGTTCCTTTAAAAAACCTGTGGCGACGCGTTCCGAGACAACTACGCTTTACCCTGGCACGAATGCAGTGTTCAGTCCTGACGAAAAATGCGTCCTTACGGGTGTCGGTGCCGCATCAAAAGGTGGACCGGGACAGCTTTTATTCCTCAGCCGAACGGACCTGAGTGTCGTCAAGGAGGTCGAGATGGGAGCAACCCCGGTGAAGGTAGTCTGGCACCCCAAGATCAACCAGATCGTTACGGGACTGTCTAATGGAACGATATCGGTTTTATACTCGCCGGAAACCTCGACGCATGGCGCGAAGCTCCTATTATCGAAGGGAGCACCGAAGCGACCGACGGTAGAGGATATGTCGGATGCACTCGCAGCGCCAACGATTTTGACTCCACACGCATTGCCAATGTTCAAGGATGGGGATGGAATTGTAAAAGGAACGAAGCGCAAGAGGGAAAAAGACCGTCTGGATCCACGGAAGAGTCGAAGGCCGGAGCTACCTGTGACCGGACCCGGCAAGGGAGGGCGCGTCGGGGCAAGTGCGACGCAGCACGTCGTTCAGAACCTGGTACGGGACACGACGCGAGACGAAGACGTGAGTGATTTGGTTGTCTTTGCATTCGTTGTCTGCGCGCACCATGATGGAAGGGCTTCTTGTTTCGAATCACATGATTTATCTTTCTTACTAAACGACTAATATCTTGTATTGCAACGATGTCTCATTACAGCCACGGGAAGCACTCCTCAAGTACGCGGAACGGGCAGACGCCGATCCGCAGTGGACTGCAGGTGAGCATCATTGGCCGTTATCACCTGCCTTTGAGGCGCATCCCTTTTGAGCTCTCGCTGCGGAGTGCCAATTCTGGAAGGTTGCCGCGGCGGAGATTGAAAAACTGTATTGCTGTGTTTGTATTGATCTGCCGGCTGACGTGGCGGCTCTTCTTTTTTTTCCAGCGTGGCGACAAAACCAGCCCAAGCCTGTGTTTGCGAACATCTCAGAGGGGGAGGAGGAAGAAACATAGGACGTTTGGGGCTGCGTGCACAGTTGTATACAGTAGCTACGTGTTTATTTGCAGAGATGGGTTGTGTGAGGATGCAGTGTGAGTGAGTATTTTGGATGGTCCCTGCGCTGGTTGGAGACCGAACCTTAATTCCAGCCGCCTATAAAGACCCAATGGGTGGCTGCCGATTCCCCAAATCCAAAACTCCCCTCCCCCTCTGCAAACGTCACACTGTGTGACAAAAATTGTCACGCGCCACCCATGAACGCGACCGACGCTGCTCAACACAACGCGCCCACCGTCGGAAATGATGACAAACCAGCCCCGCCCGACCCCACCACCGACGTACCACTCGACAACAATGGTACACGTGATAGACAGTTTATATTAAAATTTCCCCTTAGCTAACCCTAAACGCTGAAAAGATTTAATTCTCAACCGGCCCTCCCTCAACTCTCTGCCAAACGGCCATGTCCATTCCGACGACCCAATCTCACTCCACTCCCCCGCTGCCACCTCTCCAATGTCTATATCCCCCTCAGATCCAGGTTCGTACAATAAATCGTTTCCTTGTCTACCGTCCCTCTTATCTGAGCAGCCTCTGTCCCCATCCAACCCCCTGCTGTAACTCCACCACCCCCTCAAGCACAGTCAGATGCCACTCAGGACATCAAGATGGCAGAGACACCGGAGGGAATCGTCGAGGAGATGCTCGTTTCCAACGCCCCTTCACCAGACCTCTCCGCCCCCAACGGTGCTCCTAACGGCAAGATCACCTCTTCAGACGCCCTGGACGCGGATGCGGATGGCGATGTGAACATGGAACAAGCCACACACATCAATGGCCATACAGAAACGACCGACGCCAAGCTGGATCCACACCCCGATTCGTTCAGCACATATCGCTCTCCTAATCACGTCTCTCATCAAGTAGACGAGGACGCGGACGACGATGCAAGGCCTCCGCCGGCAAAACGAGCACGCAAGCACTCCGATGCCGATCAGGCTTCCATCGCCAATGTAAGTCAAGCCCTCGGCCTCCCATTCTAACATACTGATGCCTTTGTCCTTGTGATCGCAATTCCTCAAGACTGCCTCTCCTCCTCCCGTCACCGGTTCTTCCATTCAGATGAATGAAGAGGTCGTCTCTAGTCATGCCCCTGTACCACCAACCCCTGTTGGCGCAACTACACTTAGCATACAGCAGCACCGGTTCTGTCTTTCGACTGTCCGTTCGTTGAAAAAGATGAAAGACGCGGCGCCGTTCCTCCATCCTGTCGACCCTGTCGCCCTGAACGTCCCCCATTATCCCAGTATCATCAAGAATCCAATGGATCTCGGGACCATCGAGCGCAAGCTCATGTCTTCCAACCTTCAAAAACCCGATATGAATACTAACAACCCTCGTTATAACAACGCCGACGAGTTCATTGCCGACGTCCGTCTAGTGTTCATTAACTGCCTTACGTTCAATGGGCCAGATCATGCCATATCCAAAGCGGCCAAGCATCTCGAATCTGTTTTCGACAAGCAAATAAAGAATTTACCACCGCCCCAAGTGGTATGTGAGTGCCAATGGTTTTCATGGAACAGATGCTAACCTCATAGTAGGTCAAACCTTCCGTAAAAATCGCCACTCCTCCCCCACCTCCAGCACCCATCAAGAAAGCCAACCCTCCACCACCTGCCCCTCCTCGACGCGCGTCCACCTCCGTTCCCGTGATCCGTCGCAACGACATTGAGCAAACATCCGCACGTCCAAAGAGAGAGATCCACCCCCCTCCTCCAAAGGATCTACCATATGCTGATGCGCCAAAGAAGCTACGGAAAGTAAAGGTGGCCAAGGACGATGGTTCGGCAGAGCAGCTCAAGTTTTGCGCCAAGCTCTTGGTAGAGTTGTATCGGAAGCAACACTGGAATATTGCGCACCCATTTTACGAGCCAGTCGGTTAGTATCAGGTGCCGTGCCTCTCATCTCGTTGCTTATTGGATCACTTCAGATCCCGTTAAATTGGAGATTCCATCGTATTTTAAGATCATCAAAAAGCCAATGGATTTGTCCACTATGCGGAAGAAGTTGGAGAATCGCGAGTACCCTCATGCCTCCAAGTTCTTCGATGATTTCAAGTTGATGATTCGAAATTGCTTCACTTTCAACCCTGCTGGCACGCCTGTCAATCAAGCAGGTATCGAGTTACAACGCCTTTTTGATGAGAAGTGGAAGAATCTGCCACCACTACGGGAGGCAAGCGAGGAGGAAGAGGAGGAAGAGGAATACGAGTCAGAGGAGGAACGCAACCGTGGGTCCATCGTTGCGCAATACAATGCCCTTGTACTGATGTATTGTTCGACACAGGTAGGATTGCATCCATGGAAGCACAGATCGAGTCGATGCGAGGAAATTTACTCGCACTGAAGAACCAGCCTGCAAAGGAGAAGAAAAAGAAAAAGAAGGAGCCCAAACCTGCTGCTGCCTCGACCTCCAAATCCACTACCTCCCGTAATGCCAAAGTTGCTAACACTGGAAACGGCACTGTCAAACGGAAAGCAAAGAAGCAGATTCCAGAGGATGATACGCTATCGTTTGACCAGAAGAAGGACCTGAGCGAGGCAATAACGAAACTCGATGGGCAGAAATTGGAGAAGGTCATTCAAATCATTCACGAAGGCGTCCCCGAGATTCGTGACGTGGGTAATTTCGCTCCATAAAGGATACACCATGTCTGACTATATTGACAGAGCACCGAGGAGATCGAGATTGAGATCGACCTTCTGCCTGTAAACGTGCTTACGAAGCTGTACAATTTCGTGTTGCGGCCCTTGCGGCAACCTCCTCAGAAGCGTAGTCGTGCAACAGGGAAGGGCACGGGTACTGGTGGCCTCAAACGCAAGAGCATGGACGAGAATGCCGAGGCAGAGAAGATCCGACAACTGGAGGAGCGTATGAAACTATTCGACAATCCTTCAGGAAATGCCACTGCTCCCACTTCCGTTCCTATCCCCCGACACGACGATAGTGATCATTCTTCGGAGTCGAGTTCCGATGAAAGCTCAGGGAGTGAGTCCGAGTGATTCCGCGCTCTATTGTGTTGGCATTTTCACTCTTCGCATGCGTCTGGTGGTGTGGTGAGGACTTCTAGTATGGTGTGGTTATCGATCTCCCCACTCATACTGTTCTCTCATAATGTCGAAGTGTCTTTAGTCTTGATCTTTATAACCTTTTTTTTCGAACCACCTGCTTTCATTACTTTTCTTTCTCTTCTTCCATCAGCATCCGCGTACATCCATACAATCATCAAGTTAAATAAATAAAGAACAGCAATGTAGTCAGCTAATTCTAGTCAACAAGATCAGTGTTCTGTCTAGCGCAAGTGGAAATGCTGTCAGGCGGAGAAAATGATTGGCCGTGATGTTACAGTAGTCAAGGGATGAGATGGAAGTATAAATTCCAAGCAAGCACAACAAAAACTCAACAACGGCACAAAAATGCATACGCACGAAATCACCTGCGTTTGGAGTTACTTCCTTGCTTCCACTGCTGCCATCCTGATTTTGTGGGTGCAGCAGGCGGCGGCGGAAGCGGGGCACGCAGCGAGGAAGGTGGGAGAGGCTGTGGCGATGGGTGGGAGTCGGGAATCGTTCCCCAACTTTGTCTCGCCGGAGGCAAAGCATTTGAGAAAGGGATGGGAGCGCGACCGTGAGAGTCATGGCGATTAGAAAGGAGCGTTGAAGGAGGAGGTGCATCTGCAGGAGGCGGAGGGGGCGGTGCTACTGGTGGGGGAGGAGAGGATGAAGGAAGAACGGATTGAAAGCTGCTGGAATCCAAAGAGGTCCATCCTCCAGTACGAAACATGGGAGCATCAGACATCGGAAGCGATCGCGAAGCGGGCGGTGTAGGGTCGTCAGGGGGAGGTGGTGGTGTATGCGCGGGTAAAGGTGGAGCTGGGCTGACCGCTGCCCAGCCTGAGCGCTTAAAATCTGTGTCAGGAGGTTTTGGTGCTGTGGTGACTGCAGCCCATCCAGCTTTTCTGAAACCACCAGGCTTTGTTTCATTCGTGGCCACCGTCTCGCTTTCGGAGGCCAGAACAGGAACGGAGCCCGCAGCGACAGGTTTCGCCATCTTGATGCCTTGAGCTCTGGCGAGCTTCCTGAGTTCCTTTTCTTCTCTCTTCCGTTCCTTTTCCTTGCGCTTCTCTAGCTCTTCTTGGTTCACCAAGCGAACGTTGGTTTGCATATCTTTCAAGCGTGCCTTGTGGTGGTGGGCATAAGAGTTGGTATGCTCGTCATACTGAGCGACGTTTTGAAACTGTTTCTCGCAGAGTGTGCAATAAAATGGCTTTAGAGTGTCAGTAATCTCCGACTTGACGGCTGCACGTTTAGCCACGATGTCCTATCAGTGACAAGGCTGTTATCAGAGGGATCTCAGATGCATAGAAGTGGTGGTATACTTCTCTAGCTTTGCGCTGGTCTTGCGTTTCTTTGCGTTGACGCTCAGAGTCTAACCCCCGCCTCTGCGACACGGTGGTCTCGATCATGCGGACATCCTGGTTGATTTTTCCAAGGCCAGTCAAATCATTTTTTATCCGAAAAGGAATAGGGTCGACTCGTCCTAATGAAGCGTGTCATCAAGCTAGGCAAAGATAAGAGAGTCTGGCCTACCATCCCCTGATAACCCGAGTGGCTGTCCCTCCGACCAACCGAGTTTCGCGAGCATTGCAAATCCCTTGTTTGTGCTCTTTATCTTGGTCTCGACAGTGACGACCTCTCTCGGCGCTTGGTGGGTATCTTCGTCGTACTTGTCGATGCCGACCACATCCGCGAGAGGCGGGGAAGGTGTGCGAGAGACAAGCGAGATGTTATCATCCTCGCTGTCTTCAGTGTCGTCATCTTGATATGATCTTGATCGCTGGAGGAAGGGGGGAAGGGAAGAGGGCAGTACGGCTTGTTTTCAAGGACGCCAATAAATATGGCAGAGTACCTTCAGAAGTATGGACGCGCCCGGTTGATCTTCTTCGTTCTGCTCTGGGCGCGACATTGGAATGGCGTTCCAGCGGGCGACGCTTTCTGCAGACATGACTGTGAGTGTGCAGTGTGAGACCAAGTTTCACCCAGTGGTGTCTTGTCCACGTGACCCTTACACGGTGGTAATCAATAAAATGAATCAAAGCCAGCGCGTTCGAGCTCGTCGTCCATGACCACCTCGACATCGTCCGCGATGATGAACTCGGACGATTACTTCACCGATGATCTCGACTCTGGTATTCTAAACCAGCTCGATGTCATCGAAGCGGCACATCGTCCCAAACTCACTCACAATCCGTCCGCACGCAACCCTCCTAAAAGCCTTCCTCCACCGAAACCCGTCCCCCCATCCAAGCCAGCGCCTCCGAAACGAATCGAGAAAGAAGACTCGTACATGGATCTTACCCTCGACATTGACGAGGCGGAGCTGCAGCGTCTCGACTTGTTCATCGACGCGGCATACAAGGGTCAAACAGCCCCGGTCGTCGGTCCCAGTAACGCAACCCGCCCCCCATCTAAAGGCACCGTTCAGACAACCCTCTTTGGAGATATCGCCCCTTCCTCTGCGTCCACCAGCAAAACGAGCCCCGCATCTCGCGGTTCGATGCCGAGGTCCAAGTCGGACCATCGCAACCCTTTCGGTCAACAGGCCCCGAAAACTAAACAGTGGGATCACACCATGTTTGCGAAGTCTGGCTGGAAGAAGCCAAAGTCAAAGGGAAAGTCCAACGAAGGCGAACAGGAAGAGGAGGTTGTAGAGTTTGAGCAGTTCCCTGCTCCGTTTGTCTCAGGTACGTGGTAGGTACTACATCTGACCGCGTCAGGACTGATTGTGGCGCAGTTGGGTACGTAGCTTAGTCTTGATTCCTCGGTGCTGAAGTTGACGTCAACTCGTGCATACTTGTGTCACGAACTGAAGTCCAGTGAGTGTGTCAGTATTATACATCATGTGGTCGGCTCATTCATGACTTCTATAGCGTCTCCCCATGAAGCTCAAAGTGGACATGCTCGAGGCGAAGCATTGGATTTATCCACTCAACCAGCCCAAACGAGATTACCAATTCAATATCGTCAAGCATTGTCTATTTGATAACACGCTCGTGTCCCTTCCGACCGGTCTAGGAAAGACGTTTATTGCCGGCGTCGTAATGCTGAACTGTGAGTTTGCGTATACTGTCCCTTGTACCAGATATAACTCAATCATCCAAGTCTACCGCTGGTTCCCCGAGGGCAAAGTGGTCTTCGTTGCGCCTACGAAGCCTCTAGTCGCTCAACAGATTGATGCATGCCATCGGACATGCGGTATCCCAGGCAGGGATGCGGTGGAATTAACAGGTAATAACCCGCGCGCATACAGATCACGAATGGTGCGTCCGCACTTCGATACCAGACCGCGTGTTAATGCTTCATAGTGGGAGGAGAAACGACTCTTCTACATGACGCCGCAGACACTCATCAACGATCTCACTACCGAAAATTGTGATCCGCGCGATATTATCCTCATGGTCATCGGTGTGGAACATTTATTTACTTTGTGCGATGCATTTCGCTGAATGTTATACAATGCAGACGAGGCACACAAGGGGACAGGCGATTATGCATATGCGCAAGTTATTCGCTTCCTTATGGCAAAGAATCCACACTTTCGAGTACTTGCGCTTACCGCGACCCCCGGAAGCACTCCCGAGGCAGTCCAGACGATCGTAGACTCTTTGCATATCAGTAGGATTGAGATCAGAGACGAAGGAAGTCTTGATCTTAGAGAATATATGCACAAGAAAGTTAGTTTTTCTTATGGCCGATTCGAGAGGTGTCTCATAATAAATGTTTTTGAATAGGAGATCAAACAGCATATCATCAAGATGACGGATGACATTACTCGCTTTCAACAACTCCTGAAGACTGTCATGGAGGTCAGTTCAAGTTACTCTGCTAACCAACAACTCTGACTCTTCGTAGTCGGTAATAAAACCGCTTGTGTCCAGAGGTGTTATAGAGCCATTGGACGTCATCAAGATGCATCCGTACCGCGCCACGGCCATTATGCAGCGTATCGCGGCCCAGCGAAATAGTCCGCACGTATGGGCGATGGGAACCCTCTCCATGATATCATCCATGGCAAGGGCCATGTCATACTTGGTATGGTCGTCCCCAATCTCACATTGATATGCGGTTTAAAACCTTTGTCACATATCCCCTACACACAAATAGATGGAAGCCAGCGTCACCATGTGTCTTCATTCTCTGCAAGACCTCATTCGCAACAAGGAAGGTTCCGATCAGAAAAAGAAGGCACCCTCGAAACTCAAGTCGGATCCTACGTTTCAGAGGCTTCTCGCCGACCTTGAGGCAGGCCAGAAACGACCAGGAGGTTTTGGGATGCACCCAAAGATGGAGACCCTCAAAACACTCTTGGTGCAACATTTCGGGCAAAGAATCCCTGATGAAGATGGAGAGGAGGCGGAAGTTAATGGCACGCGAGCTATGGTATTCGTGACATATCGAGAGTGTGTGGACGAGATCGTCGAGGTCTTGAATCAGGAATCACCACTGGTGAAGGCAACGCGCTTTGTCGGTCAAGGAGTTGATAAACAGGGTAAGAAAGGCTTTGCTCAGAAGGAACAGTTGGAGGTACGACATAAGAACTATGACGACCGATGCTTTCTTCATCATACTCATTCCTGCTACCAGGTGATCAGAAAGTTCAAGGAGGGAGAGTTCAATGTTCTCGTTTCAACATCAATTGGAGAAGAGGGTTTGGACATTGGAGAGGTAGATATGATCGTGTGTTATGACGCTCAAAAGACACCCATTCGTATGGTATGTCGCCTTACCCTCTTCTCGCTCCTTTGCTTCTGTCTCGGGAATGAGATGGACTCAAGTTCGTTTCTTTCCACAGCTTCAACGCGTTGGACGAACTGGCCGCAAGCGTCATGGTTATGTGCACGTTTTGCTTGCCGAGATGCGGGAAGAGCTAAACTGGGACAAAGCGCACGACACGTACGCCGAACTACAGAAATGTATTGTTCGCGGGGACCAGCTTGAAATGTATGGTGACGTACCGCGGCTGCTTCCTGATCACTTGCGGCCGCAAGTACTGGAGAAACGGATGGAGATCGAGGAGTATGTCCGCGAGCAATCCGGAAGAAAGAAAGCTCCGAGCACCACGCAAGATGGAGAGCAAACCGTGGGCGGAAAGAAGAGGAAAAGGAATGACGACATTGAGAGGAATATTCCTCTTGGTGCAAGCCGCGGCTTCGTGAGCGTGGCGGAATTGCTAGTCAAGGGGAAGAAGAAGAAGAAACTCAAGTCGACGGAATTCGACGACGCCCTCGCTGATGACGACTCTACGGATATGGAACTAGAGGGGAATATTCTGGACATTCGGCGTACTGTTTCTACACCTGTCGTCGCCGAGTCGAGCTCCACGCAGAGGAACACGTTGCCAAAGTCACGAACAATGGTCTCCAAGAAGCGCGAGCCATCCGCGGCTGGCAAGAGGGATCGACCGGCACTCAGCCGTCCGTCTCGGCAGGTTGACATCATTATGGACACGGATCAGGACATGGATCATTCTGACCAACCCACCTCGAAGGAGATCGTACACACTCCATGTCAACCCTCGCAAGCTTCTCCCCATCGTTCCTTCCATGGCCCGTGCCCCAATCAGTTCCCCCAAATGATTCGCAACGATGTGATTGAAATTACTTCATCGTCTCCGTCCCGCTCAACTTCCTCGCAACAATTTTCCGCTCCTGCCGCCGTTCTCCCTGACCCTGTGGGTCCATCCAAGCGCAAAGGCAAAGAACGCGCATTTGAGCAAGACTCTATGCCATCATCCCTTAATTCTTCATCCGAAAAGGTCAATGATCAAGATATTGCTTGGCTGTTAGATGAGGATGAGGATCCAGACATCCAGATCATCAGTTCTCCCCCCGCCGACCCAAAAGCGAAGCACAGCCCTCCACGTTCGCTGCGATTCATGGATGAAAGTGCTTTGGAAGTGGATGACAGTATCGTTGAAGTAGTCAAACTGAAGACTATCCCACCTCCGCAGACAATGGAATCGCCTATGAGAGAGAAGCCACTTTTCACCCCTCCTCGAGTTACTCGTCCCTCGCCCGGTCCTACGCCGGATATCCCAGAGGGGTCATTTGCAGTACGCCCAGCAGGCCGGCGGCGAATCGTCAAGACAGAAACGTCGGAGATTCCGGACATACAATCACATCCACCATTACGCCGGCTGAGGCGTAATGATACGGAAATAATTTCTCAGGAATCCACACCCCCGCTACAGCCGAAGAAAGTTGGGCGTAGACCCCCGATCTCTATCAGACACAATCCATGGTTGGATGGCGAAGCAGTGCATTCAGGAGATGAGGAAAGTGCAGGATCCTCCCACTCGGAAGACGACGTGGAGAGTGATTCTGACAGGCAGTTCCTGAAAGATATAGCTGATACGCAGGTCTCGTCGTCGTATGACCAATCTCTCATTTACCGACAAAGCCTCCTTACGCAGGCACCGGGAGTCGTCGATGCGCCAGCATTTGCGAACGGGCCTGTTCGAGGGAGTGGGTTCGTTACCGCAAGAGAGCACTCACGCAAACGTCCCATGGTTTCGAGCTCGCCGCCGCGTGAGGACTTCGAGCCAGATGAATATGTGTTTGGGAGTTTCGTGGTAGAAGATGACGCAGACCTCTCGTTTGATTGATGGAATGTTATATACTATTAATGCACTAGGTAATCAAAGGAGACTCGGGATAATGTTTGCTAGTATGTCTGCTGGAAGCTGGAATGACAGGTTGTGATTCCACGGATTCCTGCAGTGAACGGAGCACAGACGTAGCTTCGAGGAAAGTCCAAATCTTCCTCACACCAGCTCGTCAAACCTAAAAAAAGCATCTCCTACCTCCAGGTTGCCGCTAAGATAGGTCAGAAAGGAATCGGTTGTAGTCCCGAGCTTGCTGCATTTCGAGTCACGATCTGTCTCAGAATCAGCAGGACTCGGGCTCCCACCGACCTGGAATACTGGAGCTACGACTTGTACATGTGATATAGCAGTGAGCGATCTTGAGTAATTTGAGTTAACGGTGTGATCAGAGTCCCAGCCAAAAGTGACAAATGGCAGCGAGTGATCGGTCGTGGGCTCTATATAGTGGGGCCGAAACAGCGAAGGTGATTGATGGTACTCCCGAGTAGCTGTTTGTGTGTTTTACCAAGCGATTCGGTTTCCGAAGCAAGTTTAACAAGTGTCCCGATGCATAAAGCACGAACGAAACAGCGAGATAGTCTGGTAAAATCCATGAAAAATTTGGAGGCTGCGCGGATTCCCACAGTCATGTGAGCTGGAGCCAATGAGAAAACGCAAGTTTTGCGTCCGCAAATTGTTTTGAAAACTAATCTTGAAAATAAAATATTCATTTTGACGGATGTGATCAACTCGCATGACGGCGATGTACTACTTGCATGCGACGCATCTTGACTTGTTTCTATCGACGGATTGCCTCATAGACGGGCTGGTTACCAGACTAACAGCGAGACGCGACAAAACAAGTGTTACATGACACGCGGTATGTATCGGTTGTAGATACCTCTTTCTTGAGAAGTCCAGTATTCGTCGTTCCCTTGACTCGAAAAATACAGTCTGTATGTCAATCCAAACCCTTTTACCATGCCTGCAAGAGCTCGAAAGAAGTATTATTGCAACTGAAAGACCGTTTGTGGTGGGATCTCCCTAGGTGTTCTGGTCAGATTTGGATCGTGGTGTGGCCATTTAGCCACAAGTGTAAACTCACTGCAGAAGCCTCCCGCACCCCATTTCACGCAAACTGGTAATTTTCACCTGCTTCCGCGTTCCAGGTCTCGGAAACACCTTTCTGAGTTGGTTGAACTTTCCCGCTAAGGATGATGAGATGAAGTGAACGAAATGTAACTGCTATGTGCATAAATCAAGCACCAAAACGTCAGAATCTCACTAATGATACTCTGCTACTTTTCTCCTTCCGAGATAACACCCGCACCATCCACCTGCTTGAATCTGAGACTACCATTAGTTTCAGGACAACACGGGAAATTATGCATGAGGTGCTTACTACTGTACAAACCTCTTGAATTCTTCGTAACAAACGAAAATGGTTGCTCTGTTATCAAGAGGTTTCATGCCCTCACTCAGACGGCGAGCGGGGCGAGCCACCGCAGGCAGATGTGCACGCACAACAGTGGGTGTAGCAGGATAGATGCCAAATGCAACGCTTTGAGCGAGTTGGGCGGTGATGGGAATCTTGTAGAAAATGGGCGAGGTCCCTCTCAAGGTAATTCCTGGCATCACCTTGTACGCAATAGGGTCCTGTCCAAGAACACGCGTCCGCCTGTAGTTGTTTGTCTGAAAGGCGGCGATCGCATCGGCTATCAGTTGCGGTTCCGGATCCTTTGGCTCCTTGTGTCGTTTGTCCTCCTGAACAAGGAGCAGAATATCATCTGGATCCACGATACAAACGTCGGCTTTTGCATGACACTCCTGTCCACAAATGGTAAGGGGAATGTCTGCGCGTGGGCGCACCATCCTGTCTCGTGGTACATACCCCCAACAGCGTGAGCAAATGGACGGCGAAATCGACCACTGCGGATTCCCCTGAAGGGACAGGATCCATTGCCAAATTCATGTAGCGTAGGAGTTCGTAATTCGCGTCATTTACCATATCGTTGGCGGCAACATTGTTCAGGAGTTCGGCAGCGACAGCCGGTTGTGGTAGAGGGTTGACGCCAAAAAAAGTGGCTGCGTCCTGCAATTCGACAACGATGTTGTACGCATGTAGTTCAGCTTGGCCCCAGTCACCTCCTGATTTCGCCGTACGCAAGAGATTGGCCATCCTAAAGGTAAGATGGTGATGGTTCAATAAGAAGGATAACACGATGGATCAGATTTACCGACGTCACTTTTGGCTGGGCAGCGGCCCGGAAGTTGCCGAGCTCCCAAGATCTCGTAGCTCACGGGCACTGCCAGTGGAAAACGCTCATGGAACTATTTCAGTTGCTATCTCGCGGCGGAGCACGTTTTGACAAACAGCGTTTCAAATCCGACGTAGAGCTGTTCACGGTGAGTGGTTGATATGGTTGGTAGACTGATCATTTTTCTTACTGCGACTAGAACCCCATCACGAAGCCCGAAAAATCGGTGAACGCGCCAATAACCCAAGACTCGAAGCTCCCACCTGAACTGGATTTTTTTAAATATGCTCAAGGAGGACAAGCAAAACGGAAAGCAGGAAACAGCGATCCCACCAGTTCCGGTGCATCTATCCGGCCCGATATGCAACACAAGAGACGGAAAGTTGACTATGAAATGGAGAGTCTCGATGATGATGTGGACGATGTGGACGACGAGCCCGAGCCCGATGCTTCGCGAGTAAGGGTTCGCGTGACCGCCAAAGGCTCCGACGTTCCACCACCAATTGAAGTCTTCGATAACTTGCTGGACCGGTACAAAATACCTCATCGTCTACTGTCAAACCTCCGGGATAACAATTACAAGTACCCGACCGGCGTGCAAGCCCATGGGATACCAATTTTACTAGAGGTAAGTTCGTGACCGACATGTAATCATTCCACCTTGCTTACAACCTCAACAGCATCGTGATCTCGCTGCCATCTCTCCTACTGGTACTGGAAAGACGCTTTCGTATTTACTTCCAATTATGTCCTCACTAAGGGCCCCAATCTCAAGTCTAAAGGGCACGGAAGGGGGTGGCGTTCGTGCCATCGTACTTGCCCCAACCCGCGAGCTGGCACATCAGATTTATAACGAATGCTTAAAACTAGCAGTAGGACGCAAGTGGCGAGTGGTGTTGTTTAGCAAAGCTACTGCGAGTACCCTCCGCGACAAGAATGTTAGGGATAGAGCTGGTAAGTCACTCCAAGTAGCTGTTGTACCATCACATATTGAGAAATTTCGAGATATCGTCATTAGCACGCCTTTGCGTCTAGTTGCGTCGATTCAGGAGGGCAATCTTGATTTGAACAAGTTCGTGGCGTTATTTTGTTGGAGATCCTTGTTTCACTGTGATTTAGTGTCCGTCATCTCGTATTAGACGAAGCAGACCGGCTCCTGGACAACGAATTTTTGGCCCAAGTTCAAGAAGTGATAGGTGCTTGCACTCATCCGGAAATCCAGAAAGCAGTGTTCTCTGCGACACTTCCTGCTGGGGTAGAGCAACTGGCCATGGGAATCCTACGCAATCCAATACGCATTGTCGTTGGTCTCAAGTTAGTGAAAACATGTCGTTAGACTCGGTGGTTCTGACATTTTTGCTAGGGATACGCCCCTTCCACTAATTAGCCAGTCTCTTACTTACGTTGCTGATGATGCTTTGAAGCTGCCGACCCTGCTGACATATTTTGCTCAGCCTTATAATCCCCCACTGCTCATTTTTACATCTACTCAACCTCGGGCTACCTCGTTAGCGGAAGAGCTGACGCTCAATGGGATATCAAATGTTGATTGTCTACATGCTGGTATGACCAAGAAGGAGCGGGATGATGCTGTAAGCCGTATGCGCCGTGGCGAAAGCTGGGTGATGGTGAGCACGGAAGTGATGGCGCGAGGTATGGATTTCAAAGGCGTGAGAGAAGTAATCAACTACGACTTTCCGACGAGTGTCCAGAGTTACATACATCGGATTGGTACGTGACCAGTGGTTTCCCCTTACTTGAGAACTGGCTGATACCTTCTAGGTCGTACTGGACGGGCTGGTCGTGATGGCAGAGCAGTAACCTATTTTACGGATGAAGACGCGCCATATCTAAAATCGTACGTCACCTCGGTATCACTACGCAGGATATAACCTAAGGGTTGGTTGCGAGGGTTGCCAATGTCTTGCTCCAGTCAGGTTCGACTGTACCAGATTGGATTCTCAAACTTCCAAAGCCGTCCAAACTGAAGAAAAAGCAGATGGGAAAAATTAAGCGCGCAGAAGCCGTGAACGCCGCACGCAAGATTGGTCGAAACGATGCCATGAAGAAACGGTGAGGCTTCCCGAACTTGATCAGCGATGTTTTGCGATTGATGTTCTATGCAGAGACATGATTGCGGGTTCGAAGAGACGGAAGGCAAAAGAGCTGCGGGTGCAAGAGGGCTCGGTCTCTCGAGGCGGGTCAAATAGCGGATAGTCAGTACCTGGCGAGGGGTGCCGATGAGACCTTGACGGTATTTCTTGACGGTAATCTGGGTGCCGTCGGCAAAAGTTGAATGTTGCCCTGCTTTGTTGCTGTTGCTAGTGATTACAGGAAGTTGGTGAAATCATCAGGACCTGGACGTGACCTCACTTGGGGCTTGTGAGGTTCTCGGCTACGCGAATGGCCTATCAGGAATGAGCTTGTGTGACGAAAGTGAAGGGTGCGGAGGAATGGGTTTGCGGCAAGGTGAAGACCTTCCTTTTTTGGCAAATACGGACACCACACACATTGCCTCGATGCAGATCCACGAACCGATATGGGCGGCGACGACCTCGTTGAAACCTCGAGGCTGCCTCGAGGTGACGATGTGAAGAGCTGGAATCCCACTGGCAGAGAAGCTCGATTTCGGGGCTTCAGCTCAAAAAGGGGTTCCCCCCCACTGCAGCTGCAGACACCCAGCAGCTGGTAGTTGGCCAGTTTCACAGTAGCCCTTCTCAATCTCTTCATACTCCTAATATACCTATCATCTGCAATGGCTCCTCTTCGTCAGATACGCAGGTCTCGCCGACTATCCCACAAGTCACCCGTGGAGGGTAGGTGATGCCTTGTTGATCCCTGCGAGTCCATTCTTAAACACTTTCCTCTTTTGGACACAGTCCCAGATTACGACCGGCAAGGCGCCGCCTCCCTTCAGCTGTTGCACAGTGGCTCTGATGTTGAGATCACCCCCTCTGCTATCCATCTCCCTCCGCCATCACCG